>VZRJ01006052.1:0-35221 GCA_013397565.1 Ptilonorhynchus violaceus
AGATTAAAGTGTCTCAGGTGGATTTGTACTGGCAACATGAGAGTGAATGTTTTCTGACTCGGTGGGCACATGATGCCTCAAGGCCATCAGGGAAGAGATGCAACGTACAGATGGGCTCATGGTCAAGGGGTGGACTTATCCGTTGACACTATTTCACAGGCTATCCATAACTGTGAAACATGCACTATGGTCAAGCAGGCCAAGCAAGTAAAGCCTCTGTGGTGTGGATGACAATGGTCGAAATACAAATATGGGGAAACCTGACAGATCGATCACATCACACTCCTGCAAACCTGCCAAGGCAAGCGCTATGTGCTGTCAGTGGTTGAAACAACAACTGGATGGCTGGAGATGCACCCTGTGTCTCATGCCACTGCCTGGAACACCATCTTGAGCCTTGTAAAGTACGTTCTATAGTGATATGCCACCCCAGAAAGTCCTTGGACAACGGGACTTGTTTCAAAAATAGCCTCATAAATCCCTGGGCCAGAGAGCACAGTACTGAGTTGGTGTATCATATTCCCTGTCATGTACCAGCTTCTGGGAAAATTGAACAGTACAATGGACAGTTAAAAACCACATTGAAAGCAATGAGGGGTTGGACCTTCAAACATTGGGATCTACATTTAGTAAAGGCCAGCTTGTTAGTTAACACCCGAGGCTCTACCAATCAAGCTGGCCCTGCCCAATCAAAACCTCCACATACTGTAGAAAGGAATCATGTCCCGATGATGCATGTGAGAAATATGTTGGGGAAGACAGTTTAGACAGATTAGTTCTGCCTCAAGCAAAGGCAGACCCATCCATGAGACTGTTTTTGCTCAAACATTTGGGTGCACTTGGTGGGTAACGCAGATGGATGGGCAAACATGATGTGTACCTCAAGGGGATTTGATTTGTACAGATTACAGATGTAATGTAGAACTGTGTATGTAATATCAGTTACTGAATCACTCTGCCACCGTATGTCATAACTACCATGGACAATGAGTATGGACTGCTCCAGATATACCAGTCATGAGCTCCTGATGCAGCTTGCAACCACCGGACAGCACAGCAGTCCTCCTGCCCTGAAAGGCATCTAGGATGGATAGAACCCACAGTCATGGACTCAATGAACTCAACAGACATCTTGGAGGGACAGCTGTTGACTCTGGAAGTGATACCTGTGCTTGTGTATATTTTTTAATGTATTTGTATGTACTTGGAAGGTGTAGGATCTGGGTATGATGTAGATGGTATAGAATACGGAATGGATATTGTCCTAGTTTTGGCCAAGGATGTGCAAGGACAGAGCCTGGAGCCATGTGGGCCTGTCTAGGTTGCTATTCTGTACCACTCAAATCATCGCTGGTGGGTGGAAGTAAGGGACTCTCACTTTCAAGGTTAAGAGGTTGTGGCTTCTGGTGGAGGAAAACAGGGCCAGTGCAGAGGTTCTGTGGCCACTTTGTCCCTTTCTGGGGGAGGGGGTGGCAAATGGAGTGGTGGGTTGGTGCTGGTCCCGACTTGAGGATTTGTCTGCCATTGTGGTTTTTTTCACTGTCTTGGTTTTGGGGGGGAAAAGTGCAGGTGTGGAAAGTTTGTGTGCCATTGCTTTCACTGTCTCAGGCTTGTGGGAAAAAACGTGGTGGAGGGAGTAGTGGGGTGGCACTGGCTGCAGTGATAGTTCATTGGATTCAGTGAGCATTTTGCATTTAATCACCCTTTTTTATACTGTTACTGTTTGCTTTCTTATCTCATTACTGTTTCTAGTATCTCAACTCATAGTTTCTACCTTTTGTGTCTCTCACCTGAGAGAGGGGGTGGGGAAAGGGGAGCAGCTTAATTTCCAGCTGGTCTTAAACCATGACACCGTTCTGAAAACAGACCTTGAGAAGGTTAGTGTCAGTTTCCTGTTTTACCTCCTAAACTTGCAGTTGGGATGGTTTTTCTTGCTCTTTCCTTAGTATCTAAGCACTGGGCACCTGCAGTCTTTTGCTGTAAGCTGCGTATTTCATATTTAAAGACACAAAAACACACACACACACTTGCTTTCTCCATTCATTTTCTTTAAAGGGAAGAAAAAACCCCTCCATATCCATTTCCATTATCCTGCTTCAATTATCTACATATTGCATTTTCAAAGCAGCAACTTCACACTTCCTCCTTTGGTGGCTTCCGTGCTGAGGGACCTTTTTGTAAATATATACAAAACTACTTTATTGTGCTTTAATGTATACAAAAATATCAACCATGTTTGACTTTCTGCTGTGCTGAGACTACTGCCCATCTTTCCAGCCCATACCATCTCATTGTTTAATTGTACTGCCCACTTTGTTTGGTGTTAAGCCATTTTTAAGTTTCTTTGATTTTGGGGAGAGGATTTGTACAGCATGAAATATATATGGCCTAATTGTCTTTGGATAAGTTTCCTAGGTGCTATGTTATTACAAACAATACAGAATAATACATTTCCTTTATATCAAAATACTCTCATTTTGTTATCCTTAAAGTCAATGGAGCATTGGCACCATTAAATTAAAGTTCTCTTAGCTGTCTCATGACGGTGCTTGGCAACATTTAGGAACATGCTGTTTCTCATCAGATGAGTCTATATTATTATTTTTTCTTTTTTTTTTTTTAAGATGAAAGAATTGTTCTTTTAGCAAAGAATGTTAATAGATTATGAAGATGAGTAGCCTGTTATGAATTTCTTGAATATAGTGCAGACCATTACAGTGAAGCTTAGAAAAAGAGAAAAAAGCCCCCAAACTTGTTTTTATTTAAACCTTGCTCATCATGTGTTTTCTTAGTTCATAAAATTTGTTCCGAATTTTCTCTTATAGGTAAAAGTGACCCATTTTGTGTAGTTGAATTGAACAATGACAGACTGCTGACACATACCGTCTACAGGAACCTCAATCCAGAATGGAACAAAATCTTCACATTGTAGGTGTTTGTATTTAGGTGGGGGGAATGAATGGGCAGTGGGTAATTTTTTGGAGGCAAGGGAGTTGAAGAGGGATCAAAGATACTTACTGGTAGTTCTAAAGAAGAATAGTGATAACATATTGATATTCCCAAACTAAACATCTGAATACTTTTTTGAGGATTAAAAGCATGGAAAAAAATTAGAGAAGCAGTATCATTTTAAAGGTAAAAATGCTAGGTCTGTATCTTGGAAACCAGGTGTAGTAATGCTATGCACTCCACTCTCCTGTTAGGTTCAGTGAGAGTTTCAAGGGCCAAATCCAGTGTGATGGATTTGCTCCTGAAGTTTTGAGTGGGAAAAAAGGATACTGTGATTATGACCTTTGTTAAAACGTGGTTGTTAAGTGTAAAAAACATCAGGTAAGTATATAAAGTTAGGATTTCTACATGCATTTATACTTCTCTGAATTATGATCAAATACTCTGCACTTCTTGTTTCCATTTACCAACTGCACTTCTCACAATACCCTCTAGTATCATACTAGCACATACTAGCTGTTGGGTAAAATGCAGTCTGAAACATTTAGTTTTTTGGGAAGTGATGTGATTGGTTCTTTTATTCTTCTGTTATTTTGAGGACAGTAATAGGCTTTGACAAAATAGAAAAAGTCTTTCACAAACAAAATGTCCTTGTTGTTTGTCTTGCTCAATTGCTTTTTTGTCCTCCCTTCTCTCTGACTGTAATGTGACACCAATGAGTAAAAAAATCTGATCATTGCACATCTCACTGCTGCTGAAATAGTAACAGTCCTCTGCAAAAAACAGTAGAAACTTTATTTTGTGTACACTTACTTCACTTTATCATACACGAAAATGGTGTGTTTTGCCCTTAATCGCAAAACTCAGTGTGACTTTAATTTTTGGTTTGTCCTCTAAATTTGTCATTCATATATTTGGTATCCACAGGTTTTCTTGACCTGCAGTGGGCTCTCAGAAATGAACTCAGAACAAAAGAAAAAATCTCACAGTAGTTGTACTTTTCAAAAGCTTATTATTATAGCTCTCATTTCTGTATCTGCAAAACCAAGCTAAATTCTTCATTAATATATTTTTAATTATTTACGAATAGAGCCAATACCTAATCATCGTCTACTTCTCGACAGTGTTCTCTGCACAGGGAATTGTCTGGACTTGTAGAGGACAAAAGACTAATCAGGAATCGAATAGAAAACCTCCAAAGGCTTTCAGTGCCTTTCTTCTATGTGCATTTGCATTTATCCTCAGATTTGTTAATTAATTTTTGGGCTAGCAATCCCTCATTTGGAGAAGTATATTTTAGTGAAATTAAACTGTTTTGCTTGAATTCATGTTTCCTGGATCAGCTGTTCAATCAAACATGAGTCCTCTCAAATAATTCTTTTTCTTCAAATAAGGAATATGAATTTTTCACTTGAAAGTTTACAATGTACAGTGACATTTCTAGTGCGTGGCAGTGGAGGGTTTAATGGCTTGCAGTCTTTTTTGCCTTGGTAGTAGCTGAGAAATGCATTGTTCCATATTGCTCATTCTTTATTTGCTGTAATTTTTTGTATATTTGTAATTAAACGAGGATTTCAGAAATAAAGAGCTTGTTTTCAGTGCAAGGATATGCTCTTGTAGCTTGTAATTATTTCTATTTACAAACCTACAGATTTCACAGTATTTGCAGTAAGAATTGCCACATGGGTAGCAGTGTTTAAGAGTAGCCCTTAAAAGCTCTCACTCCTGCTGCTGGTGGCTGTAAATCCCCCAGTGCTGCTCCTTGCAGGTCATGCAGTGCAAACCCCAGGTAGGAGATTTAAAGCAACATCGTTCAGAAAACTTCTGCTGGAAAAGCCTTGTAGAGAGAGAAAGAGCAGTAACTGCAGCCCTTAGAAATTATTTGGGATATAAAGCCTTGCAGAGACAGACAGAGTAATCATTGCAGCCCCTAGAAAGCAGAGATGCCTCATTTACTTAAGTTCTGTTCTCCTCCATGGCTTGGAAGAATAGATGAGTGTCTGTGCTAACCTTTTACAATTTTGTCCTTGGTAGCCGCTGGTGTAGGTGACTTCTCTCTTCTGTGCGTACTTCTCTCTTTGTAGCAATATAAAGGACATCCACTCGGTGCTTGAAGTGACAGTTTACGACGAAGACCGTGATCGAAGTGCTGACTTTCTAGGCAAAGTTGCTATACCATTGCTGTCTGTAAGTTTCATTCACCTGACACACCACTCTGAATTTTTCCTGCTGAAGGGAGGGAAAAGAAAAAAAAAAAAAAGATTTGCAGCTCTGAGCCTGTCATTTCTCAACCAAGGTCTGTAATAAGAACACTAAAATTTTAACATACTCTATTCACGGCCATGTTGAATCCCATGATAGTTAATTTTTCCTGACAGACTCGGTCCTGGTAATGAACAGGTACTTGTCAGACTTGCCACGGTTGTTTTGGGTTCTCTGTCAGTTTCAGCAGCTGAGGGTCAGGGGTCACCGGGGGGGTGTATTCAGCGGAGACCGCGAGACAGACGGCTGTCATGTCCTTTTCCTGCAGATTCAAAATGGTGAACAGAAAGCCTACGTCTTGAAAAACAAGCAGCTGACAGGGCCAACAAAGGGGGTCATCTATCTTGAAATAGATGTGATTTTTAATGCTGTAAGTCTTAACTTTGGGTTTTTTTGTACTGCTAAAGAGTTCAGTTTCATAAAAGCTTTTGTTCCTGATTCGTAGAGAATTTCTGTCATTCCTCATTTTCTCTAAGCCTTGATGTATATTACAGAATACTCTTCTGCCACTGCTTGGCACACCCACTCTTTTTGTTGCTGCTGCTGCTCCTCCTATTGCTGCTAATGTATAGAGCAGCAACTCTTGTTTCTGTGTATGCCTATGTGTCCTGGGCTCGGCAGCCATGACTTTGAAACTGTAAATTTTGCAAATTGAAGCCTGTGTTATTAGTAAGGAGCAAGTAAACTTGAAATACTGACACACATTTTTATGCATAGGTGAAAGCCAGCATACGAACCTTAATGCCCAAAGAACAGAAGTACATTGAAGAGGAAGACAGACTGTCTAAACAGGTAAAGAGTAAGGAAACACTAATCCCTTCCAAAATCCTTAATATCAGGTGTGCGCATTCAAATATCTGGTATCATACTGCTGAGAGTAAAGAACAACATTTTCATTACGTGTTTACAAAAGAATATGATAGGTTGGAGAAGTCAGAAACAAAATACATGGGTTTACTGTGTCTCCTCTATAAATTGCAGCCTAATTTCCATGAAATACATGAATAAGAACACAGTTGAAACCATCAGGTTTCACACATATCAGATTATTGCACAGGTGCATGTAAACTAAGTCTTGCATAAATTTTTGCTGTCAACTTTGACCCAAAAGTTCTCCATTTGTTCCAGGGAAAAGAATCAGCATTCTTTTAGTCAAATTTTAAATAAGTTACTTGAGTAAGGTTTGAATCAAAGGTGAAAGCAGACTAAAACTCTTTGGAGTCCCAGGAGTAGGGAATGTTTGGACTCTTTCTTTTTCCTCTGGATATTTTAAAACTATCCTCTGGATAGTTTTAATGTTTTGGTAAAAAATTATTTAAACACCCATATTTTTCTCCACCTGAACTACTTCGGACTGAGTTTTTCATGTTCCACAAATGATGTATTTTATATGGAGAGAGTTGGTTGGACTATGGGAACAAGATTTTTGTTGTTTTGAGTGAGAACTCAAGGGTCTCAGAACTGTTTTTTCCTTTTCTGAAAGCTTGTAGACTTGAGCATAGTTTAAATTACCTGCTGGATGAATTTTATATCAGTTTATGATATAGTTCATTGAAAGAACATTTCAAGAGGCAAAATATTTATGTGCAATTTTGAGTAATGCAGTTACTAAAGCTGCATTTTGCTGTAGTCTTCCAGCAAAGAAGCAACAAAGCCATTTACTCAAGATTCATTCTTCTTCGCACTTTCATAAAAGAAAATGGCATTGTTACTTTTGCAGATGGCAGGAGGAGTGATCATTTTTTATGCAGCTTAGTACACAAATCCTTCACTGGTTTGTTCACTTTTTGTGGTGAAGTGTATTGCCATTTTAGAGGATTTAAGTACATTTTCCTGAATCAAAACCTAGAGCTGTTGTCTCACATATATGTAATTTGAATGTATGCAGTTTACGTTGGTAAATACTTAAAACAATGCTTTCAAAATACATCACAGCAGACAAATTTGTTAGAAATGTTAAATGGTGCAGATATCTTAATTATATTAGAGCAGTAATGAATTGCATGATTTCAGGTTAGTGTCCTGCAGCATATTTTTATTAAGAAAGGCCAACATTTGTTAAGAAAGGCTTAATAAAACTGAAATCTGATGAAGAAGATAATTTGTGAAATTTTGCAAGAGGCTTTTTAATGTTGAACAATTTGTGTACCATCTAGAATTAAATTCAACAAATACCAATTGTCACAATTAACAAATTCTCTCTCTTCCAGGTATCAGATTTTAAACTAACTTGCTCAGTTTGTGAGCTAGAAAGCTTATAATTTTCCCAACCTTCACCCAAATTAAGAATGACAGTACTGTTAGTATGAGCTTCTTCTGAAACTTTTAGGGATTTTGAAACATTTTCATTCTTTCACCTTCTTAACAGCTACTGTTAAGGAACTTTATCCGGATGAAGCATTGTATCATGGCACTTGTTACTGCCATCTGCTATATTAGCAGTTGTTTTGACTGGGATTCTCCACCAAGAAGTCTAGCTGCTTTTTTGGTATGGTCTTCTTTATACTATTTTTAATCACCTCAGTGTGTTTATGCTCTAGACTGAGAGAATACTGTGTAGATGTGGTGTTGTTTGGGTTTTTTTTAAATTTATTTAAAACTTTGCATTATGATGATACCATAAATCATATTTATTCTGTTTTTTTAAAAAGTAATTAACTTTAAAATGTCACACAAACAAGATAGAGCGGTTTTTTAAAATTTATAATTGTATATTTATAGAATAAATGTAATTGCTTATGTAAGTTATAAGCAAGTGATCCAAATCAAAATAGAGTCGGTGAACTATGGATAATATATTTTAAGCTTCTCACAAATTGCTTTGATTAAATTTGTTTGGTCCCTTGGTATATTGAATAATTACTCTTTAACTATATTTGATTATTAATTATTCAAAGGTGGTGTTCCTGGATAAAAAAATCCACCAAAACAAAAAAGTCCAACTTTAAAACCATTAATGCAAATAAACTAGTACATTTTAGACAACAAGCTGTGGTCATAGTTCAGTTTCTAGTGAATTTGGTTTTAGCAATTTAAACAAAACTGGTATTTCTCCATGAACTTTACCTTCATTAGTATTAACCTTTATTTTGCTGTTAAATTTTGAAAATTCCAAGCGTAATTGTAGATTGCACTGTGTTTCCCAGATAAATATCTCTTTATTTTTAAAATCATAAGAGCTACAAACAAGACCAGATTCCCCTCTTTTTTTTTCATTAGACAGTCCCAGTAGGACTGAAAATGTATGCATGCACATACTTTCTGGAATATCTAAATTTATTAAATTGGCTGAAATACTGAGATTATGAGTCTCTCCACCATGATTATGATCAGGGAATGGCTTTGGTCTAACTTTAAATAAATATAGAGAAAGTCTGGTGACAGTACTCTTTACTTGGGTGCCTGAAGGTCAGGTGCCTCAAAGAAATCAAATCAGGCATTGGAGCTGGCTGTGCAGTAAAATGGGGTAGTTGCGTGTGTCACTAAGTCATGCTGTTTTGCAGAAAGTTTTTTCTAGTAGAGTTCCATTTGTACTATGTTGCTTGTTAAACCACCGTTTGCCTGTCAAAGATGGCAACACGCTGTCGGCCCTTGGTTGCAATGTTCTTTAGGAGTACAGGAGATACGAGTGCTGTTCAGAGAGTCAGGGGGGTTGGGTTATACTTTTACTGATGTCTGTAGTAATGACACTATGGGCTAAGATGAAATATGCTTGCTATTGTTTACTGTAGAAAGGTGATCTATCATTTCAGGTAAAAGTTATAAGCATTTCATAGGAAAATGCAGGTTTCAACATAAAACTCAAATGTTCACATTGCTATTACTGCTTCAGTTAATAAGTGTTCATCACTCTAAGTCTGATTTTAATATGGATATGGAACACTCACGTGTTGCCAGTGGAAGAAAGGAAAATGTAAAGACATCCTATTCTTTGGGCAAATGAAATTATTTTTTCCCACGGCACACTGCTGAGACCGTGGAAGAAGTTGTGTTGCTGTTAAACTGTAATCATTTCTGGTTGTAGAAAAAAATCAGTGTGATAATAAGTAGTAATATATAAAACACAGAATTTGAGTAGGGAGGTCTATAATCAGTATACATCATTATTGTAGTTACAGTGTAATGCAGTACAAACATATTCCTGATTATACTTTTTTTTTCCTATTTTTCATATCTATCTGTATAGAGAGACATATATATCAAAAGTCTTATTTTCTTAATTCCCTTGCAGTATTTGTTTAGCTGTGTAGGTGTTGCAATAGATTTTTATGTTTACATCAGTGCTGTGATTGAACAGATGTGTTTCTGTTCTGCATCCAAAATGCATCCTGTGCTTTTTGACCTGATGTTATTCTCTCCAAGGATTAAATCATCCCTCTGTCAGGCAAAAGAAGTTTTTGCTGGCCAAGTCAAATATATGTGAATTTTTATCATGATTATAAGCTTTGGGTTTAGATGGTTTCTGACTTTCATAGGCTCTTGAAATCTCAAAAGTGATCCACTTGCTTTTGTAATGATGAATTATACTTGCCGTAAGGTTACACTTTAATTTAATAGAGTGTATAAAATAAATGTACCTATATGTTTCATTTTCATTTCTTCACTATTACACAAATTATATCTCCTCTTGAAGTTGTCTCCTGGAGGTTAGAAAATGTCACAGTGAAATGTCAGTGCCAGAAAGATGAGAAACAGGCTGTTCTGGAGGTTTCCAGCTCTTTTGCCAGACTAATAAACAATGTATGAGAAGTAAACTTTCAAAATCACCATTTCTTCCATCCCCTTGGATTTGAAAATATACCCTGATGGGTAACATCCTGACACAGATTTACAGTCACTTCATGTAAGTTGCATATGTGGGGGTTGATTTTTCATATCTCCCACTACCCCAAGTCCTTGGCATTACGATTACAGCTACTTTTTGCTAGTACCTTACCGTATGGCTTTTCTTTCTGATAGAGATGACCACAGGTGAAGAAATTCTGGCAGAATAGCTCAGTTTTCAAAAATATAATTACTAAGATAGATCTGGAAAGGAGGACTACTCTTGAAAACCTGCAGAAAACTTTGACTAATATCATGACTCTAATAAGTCACATTTACTTGCTTTATATGCCTTCTGCACTCTTCACTGCAGTTCTTTTTAAAGTTATTCTCTTTGGAGATGCACAGTGTTAGTCACCAAGACTAACAGTGTTCATTGAAAGGGCTTGCTGATTATTTATACACCTGAGCTTACTTGGCTCAAACCTTTACATTATTTGGGATGGTTTAGGTATGGAAATGCTGTATTAAATTTTTTGGATGATTCTTTCTGAAATCTGTCCGAGGGCATCAGCTCAATGACCAGTGTTGCCCATGCTGTACATAGAGGTACAGAAACTTGAGGTTAAATTTTCAATATTCTAGATTATGCATTTCCTCAACTAAACAATATTTTACCTATTTCTGTTGAACTTCATAAGTTTATCACCTTTACTGGGGATTTTGTCTGAATTTCTTTTTTCTATGCTTTGGTAATTCACAGCAGAAGAAAAACTCCTACTAATATATAATTTTTTTATATATGCTGATATAACTGTGATGTGTTAATAGCTGTTATTTTCAAATATTCAAAGATATTAATAAATAGTTCATGAACCATAGGTTGATCCGTTTAGCATATGATTTTAGATTAGAACAATTAGAAAATTTTATATTCTCTCCTGCTTCTTCATGTTTATTTCTGTTAAACGAAGTGCATAGCAGCAATATTAAGTTAATATTTCAGTTCCAGAACAGCTTTATTATATCACATAGGGCGCTGTTATGTCTAGAGGCTGATCAATAAGGTGTTACGTACTTACGTTTATGCTTCTTAAGGACCTAAATACAATGGGAAAAAACATGTAGAGAGCCTTTGCCATAAATCCACATGATTTTCTGTGTTTTAAACAGACCTTTGCAGTACTGAGCAGTTAACTTTTTTAAAATTTGGTAATTAATATGGTACATTTCAGGCAGAAAAACTTTAGTAGAGTATGCAAAAATGGATGTTTTTTTATTCAGATTAGTCCACTGTGGGCACTGAAGTGTCTGCAAAATTGGGCCTAATTTCCATCAGCTTCTTGACCAGACATTTGTGTTCTTATAGATATCGGTGGGTGCAACATGAGGGGAAAAAAGTGTATATTCTTTTTTTCCAATGCTATCATTTCTCACTGTAATGAGCACAAAAATAATTGGACAACGGAGCTATCAGTAAAAGGACATACTTCAATGTGAGTCAATGAATTATTTTATGGGCCAAACTTTAATCTTTAGATGTGATTGTAGATAATTTGTGATACCATGTGTCCATTTGGAATTCTTTTACCCATTTCAGTCATTATACAGTAAGTACTGCTGTGTTTAACGTTAACATTTGCTACACATTTAATTTCTGTACTGCTCTGTGGTCCTTAGGGAGCTTTACTCTAGGGCTACATGAGAGAGACAAAGTATTGATCAGTTAACATTTCAGCTATGTATGTCGCAAAATTAATGAAAATGCCAGACAAAAATGTCAGAGTGCACAAAAAGGTAAAATTTAAATTTGGTAGTTTAATGAAAAGTTTAAGATGTGCATTATCAAAAATGTCCCCTTGCCTTTAAAGTACATTTCTTAACTGAGTAACTAAAGGGAACCACATATTCTACTTAGAGGAACACTAAATGGGAAATATGAGGGAATATATATATAATCTTCAAAGTGTTTGGTATCTCAAAATGGCCTCAGTAAAGTACTTAATTGCCTGCTTGAACATTTAACTCTTAAAATAAACTTACTTCCTTTCTCACTTTTAAGCAGAGTGCCCGCACCTGATCAACACACGTTAGCCTCAAATTAAAGCTTTCTATGAACAGTCTCCTATTCCTGTTGTTATTCCTCTCATTCTTTCTATACATATATATGCATGCACATAGAAAATACTTTTCTTTCTTTCTTAGCCTTTCAAATATTGGTAAAATTACTCTCCCTGCACCCAAGTCATTTGTATGGCCTAACTCACCTTCACTTTGTCTTCTAACATTCCAGAATTCATGTGTGAAAATGACATAATGTCCCTAGTGTCCCTAGCTTTTGATTAAGTGTTAGTTCTCATGTACATATGCCATTTAGTTGTGGAGGTGTCATGTTAATTAATTGAAAAGGAAACAGGATAGAAAAGACCTGGTTCCTAAAAGGAAATGAGACAGTAAAGCAATTTCGTCAACTCGTTAGCTTTTCCCTATTAAAAGGGAAATGATCACTACTGTGTATTTTGGAAACAACGTTTTCTCAAAGATGAAGGACAAAGACTGTGTTTTGGGAGAGCCTTGATATGACACCATCAGGAGTTGGAATGCACTTGTCCTGGTTTTTACATATTTTCCTTTTTTTCCCCACTGTAACTGTATGAGAATCAAAATTTTCAGATATATTTAAAAACCTGTAGATGTTCCCATCGTTGATACTATTACTGAGGATACAACCTTCAAATTGTTTTTTTACTAAACCTGGGAGAAATGTATCCTCAAGTTGTCTTTGCCACTTCTTGTCTAGAATTTGAAATTTTAATAAGTGCTGGTAAGGTAGTTGCAGAAGCCTTTTTTGTCCCCACAAAAAAAGCCTTTCCAAAAATTGTTGTTGCTGTCAAAACTGCCTGGTCTCAAAAGAGAGATTTGCAGAGGTAAAGTGTCATGGCAGTAGCAAGGCCAGGAAAAAGATTCATTTCTGATGCAGATCGCACACATGTGCAAGAGTCTTTCTGCTTTTTGTCAGCTGTATCCTCACCAACAGCATAGAAAAGGAAGTGGACCAGACTGCTGTGGTTTGATGTTGGTTTTTTTTTTTCCAAAGTAAAGCAGGCAAAAAGTGGTCTAAGTTCTGTTTCCTCTTTCCTAATTTTTTATCTATCAGCAGCACTAATGTTGGACGTCTGCAAATTTACATTGGAATCTGAGCTTTCTGCAACACTTAGCTATACTTTGTGCCAGGTTTTAGAAGGTGGGATAGGAAAGAAAAAAATTAATGACCACAGAGATGCATTAGCTATTAATACTGAAAGAACATACCAGCACTAGCTATGATTAAAAAGACACCTCTTTACTATAACAAATGAGGAACAACACTGGTGTGGAAAAACTGGTGTCATCAGTCCACATCTTTAGTTTGACAAATTGTGTGTTTGCAAATCTGATACAAAGAAACACTGGGGAACATTTCTATATGTAAAAGCTTCTTTTAGTATTTTATTTTGTTTGTAAAAAGTCATTTTGATTTGACTTCCTTCACAGAGTGAATGCATACTTGCTAAACCAGTTTAGCAGTGAGATTCGTTGCCCAAGCACAGACCTGATGCCGTTTTTGGTATTGTAGAGCATACTGTGTGCTGCCCAGCTGCTGTCCCAGAAGAGTGTGTGTATGTCTGAAGTTCTCTGTCATTTCTGCCATCACCATCCAGGCAACTGGGGTGCTCACCTGTCGGTGTCTAAAATGGCGCCAGTTCTACCTTTAAGCACTTTAATTGCTTCCTTAGGTGTTTATTTTTCCTGCATATATGTCATAGGTACCTAACTAGATGCTGTTCTGAGTTTCTTCGTAATCTTAAGGCATTAAATCTCAAAACCACATGCGGTGTGGGCAATTACTTTCCTTATTTCTGGAACAGGAATAGATGGCAGAGTAGAGCAATGGTATCCTAAGTCTCAGACTTTTTCCTTCAGTACTAGACCATTCTTCCCACCTATTTTCCTTAGAAAGCCGACAGTATTCTGAAAGTATTTAAGTATCCAATCTTTTAGAGTGCTATTGTAGCTTGATACACCGAAAAGTCTGATGCATGAAAATGTGATGAAAAATTGTAGACGTTGACAAAAACTGTTATTTACTCTCCTGTATTTAGGATTACCTAAAAAGTTCTAAAAACAAGCTTAGATTTCCTGTCAAGGCAGTGATGTGACTAGAAATCTGGACAGCCAATTTGTGTGAGTTGTAGTCTTGCTCTGCAGTATGTTTCTGATAACCCAACAACAAGGCAGTCACCCACTGCCTGGTGTTACTGGAAGAGTTGCAGAGTGGACCACTGGGCCCGTCATGGCTGTGAGTCCAGAGAGGTCTTGCATTGCATCATGTACTCTTACTTGCACTCTCTTGAGTGCATAAAACTGTCCTGAATAAAAAGCTTTGCACTTGAGGGGATTCAGACATCATTGATACTGAGTTTGGGTGATTACTGAGTAATGGTGTTCTAAAGTAATTGTGTACCCTATCATCCTCAGGTTCCCTGAGGTGCTATTTCAGTCATTGCAGGAGATCTTGGCCATTTAAACTTCCATGACTTAAATGCTGCGCATGATTGAGTTATAAGATTTCTTACTTTTTCATCATCTTTTAATGATGAGTCATATGAGAACCAACACATAAAATCATGTTACAAAGAATGTTTTACTTCCTTCTTATTTTAGTAGCAATAAGTATTATAATGGTTTGCTTTGAAGTGAAAGGACTGTGGGACACACTGATTTTACTGGGCCATTCAATAGTTAAAATAAAGTAATGTAATGTTTTGCCAAAAGTTGCAGTGTAGTAACAAAAGAAGCAGGTAGGTTTCCTCCTATTGCTCCTTAAGGAACCTTCACTGTACTTATCCCAATGGAGAAGTTGTTTGTTTAGTAGGTATGTAGCTGGTAGGTGATGACATTTGTGGATTTGTGTCTGGGTGGAAGAATTAAGCAAAAACACAGTTCTTTTCAATGTGCTGGATTTTACTGGAGTGAAAACACTTAAGACAACTTTGTAACATTTCAAATATGCATAACAAATATATTTGTCTTGCTTGTATTGTTTAACACACATTTTTATAATTTCAGTTTTGGGTGGAGAATGGGAAATCCAGGCTGCTAACATAAAAAAGCCATAGGGCATATTTTGTATCTACTGGTGCCACATATGCTATATGACTAACAGTAATTGCTTTTATTGGTGATGTAAGTAAAGCCTCAAAAGAAAAACAACCCTAAGTAATGATTGCAAAACTTACATGTGAAGTTTTGTCCCTTTTTCGTAAAAAGGGAGTGTCTGCCATATATAGCTTCATCCCACATTTTTGGCAAAACAGAGATGCTGAATGCTTCCCATTCCAAAAATGTCTGGTTTGGACTGGAAAGGATTTGAAAGCTTGCTTCATTCTTGGAAATGCCTGGTGGATGCTGATGCTCTTTGTAGTGATGATGATACCCAAGCTTGAGGTGCAAGAAGCTTTATTTCCAGTGGAACTCCGTTGACATTTATGTAGAAAAGTCCTGTGAAAGCACTCGGCTTTTACAATTGTTTTTGTCATAGTTAAGGAAACTTCCTTGTGACACAGTGTGAAAAACCAATGGCACTAGAAGTTGTCCCTTGCTGGGGATAATGTGTCTGTGTACTGAGCAGACCATCTTAATTTCAAGGGGACAAATCTCTGAAGTGCAATGTTACAGAAAGAAAGTTTACAAATGGTGGATATTTTTACTTTTCCTCTAAATTAGGTATGAGTTATACAGCAGTTTATTAGCATAATTTTTATTGTATAGTTTCAATGAAGGTTAACATTGTTTCCACGCAGGTTGTTTTCCATCCCTGAAAAATTTGAGTTAAATCAATTTTTTCAGAAAGATGACGCTTTCCTGAACTACTTTTCTATGTGCTTTCCCCCCATCCCTCCCAAGGCAGCACCTGCAGATCTCGGTGACAAGGATGAATCATGCAGATTACTATCCAGACAGAATGTTTGCTTAAATGCCTCAGTTAAAGGCCAAATTTGTGGTTGCAGTTTTGTGGAGAAAATCCTCTTGTAGCTTTAGCCACATTACTGGTAAAGCCTTCATGTTTGCAGTAGCCTGTCTTGCACAGTAACTTCTTGTACTGGTCATGACAATATAAAGAGCAGCAGAAGCTGCCCCAAAGATCGTTGTAGTGAAGTTTCAAAGCAAGAACCAATGTTGTCTAGATACTGTTTTAATACCGGGAACACTCAGAGTGTGGACAGAATGTTGCATTTTTACTCAGTGTCACACTTAAGTGATTTAACTTCTGCAGGAAAGGAAAATTTCAGTAGACCCTGAAGTAAAAAGCCTGTAAATGTCACAATCACTTGTTTGATAAAAGCAGCTTTTTTTTTTTAGCTTATCAATTTTTCAGAAGAAAAAAAATAGGTGTTTGAACCCTAAATCTGTTTAATACTTTGCAATAAACAAGGTGATGACATAATTTAAAAGCATTGTTTATTTGGGGTTCAGTGGTAGATTGTATTTATTCCAGGATAAGTATTAACATTTATCCAGTAGAAATAACTAATGTTGTGACAGCAATTGTTACTGAAGAGGAAAAAAAAAAATAATAGCTGTAAGCCAAATGGCTGCAGCTGACATTGAACAGACTTACAACTGTATGGCAGATCTGTGAGTTTGTACATTTCCATGAATAACATCTACACCATTACTGCAGCTCTGAAGTTACAAGAGATCAACTGCTTTCCAGAGATGCAAGTACTCTACGAAGAATCCACTGATTTTCAAAAGTAAAAAATTGACATAATTTACTCTTATTTATTTGAGATCGACCACAGCCCTCATAGCCATTATTAGCACTGTAAAGTTATCTGTTAAAACTGGTATTATGTAATTGGAACTTTCAGTATTTCCTTATATTTATTCTCAGTTCTTAAGTATACAAGTGCACAGTGTCTGTTCAGCCGTTCTTGCTCTGTTTCTTTTTGGTGCTCATTTACAAGATAGAGAAAAAAATCTCTTCCTTATCTCAGACCAGGAGGCAGAGGTGCATGTATTTGAATCTGTATTTTCCAATGACAAATTCTCCGTTTTCCAGGAAAAATGTGTTTTTAATAATTAAAATGAGCTAATTCCTTTGAAGATGAATGATCAATACTGTAAGGGCTACCAATAATGTTTATTTAAGCATGTTTTCCTTTAAAAAGAAAGACTGAGTAATTTTTGCTTGATATACAGTATTCTTTTTGCTGTTTTCTCTTGAAAAAGAAATAATTCTACCAGATAATGTATTCCTTTAACATGAGTTGAATTTAAAAGTAGGTATTTTTAATATTTGCTACCATATTAATTATTACTTGCTTAAAGCATCACTGTTAGCGGAGGGATTCTGAGTTAAGAAACACATCATAGTATTAGTATATAAAACACAATATACATTTCTCAAGCAATGATTACCAGCATAAGACCACATTAACAGCACTTAGTGCTTATTCCTTAAATGTGCTTGATTTTCATTTGGAAATAGTACCATAATATTGTAGCAAGTAAACATGGAAGCGTATTGGAGTGATTTATTTTACAGTAAAGGTAACTAATGCCTTGGTTGAGCTTTGTTTCTGTATTATATCACTCTCTTCATAGCACTGTAGCTTCACATCAGTCTGAATAGGGGTTTTTATGCTGAATATTAAGCTTCTTTAACACAACTCCAGTGAAACACATTAAAAAAAAAAGTTATTTCTTCATCAGTCTATTAGCCGGAACATTTGGAAAATAACTCCAGTATGCTGGTAGGTCTTTATAATGTAGTATTTTCACATTCAAGAATCGCTTTGGGTGTGATTTATGGAGTTTTAACCTTTTAAGACATTTCTGCTTTGCTCCAAGGGTGCTTCAGGTTTTTATTATCTACTTTGATTTCATCAGTATGAGTAAGATACATCTCTATAAATTACTGATTCACTGGAGCATATTTCTTTGCATCTTCAGAGTTGAGAGCTCCGTCAGCCCCATCCAATGAATGGCGGACCAGTCTGGAGTTACCTACCATAGGCTGGGCTGTCCACGCAGGTCAGGCACCCTTCTGCCTCTCCACTGGGGCACCCGCACACCTGCAAACTGAGATATGCCCTATTCAGCCCTGCAAGAACAGCTCTATTGTTGCATTTTCTGAGGCGAAATTATTCCAGTTCTACTTCTGAATTAAAAGCAAGCCTGTTATTACTCAAGGGATGTTAGGCCTCACTGCTTTTTTGAGAAAACAAATTTGCTGTAACTTTATCTGTAATTTAGTACCACTTGGGTGCAAATAGAGTCTACATTGTATAGAATACAAGGCAGAAGTAAGGGTTTGTTAAAGCTATGAAATGGTTGGGTAACCATTGTATTTGCAAAAGCAGCCTTACCAAAGTCATAGGTTAAGTAAAAAAAGTAAGAAAAAAAAACCAAAACCAACCCAAACCCCACGCAATAAACAATAACCAAAAAAAACCCCCAAGAAAATACATTCAGTCTAGCTTTCCCAGGAACTGTCTGTTTTGAATTTGCTTCAAAAATAGTGTTTAAGAAGTAAGCTTTCTGTCTATGTGGAGAATATGATAACACTGCAGATTTCCCAGAAGTTAATGTACATAATTTGCCTTGACTAGCAGCCTACCCAGAGAATAGTCATGGTAAAGGCTACTCAGCTCTTTTTTTGCAAGATTTTGGTTTGGGTTGGTTTGGGTTTGCTTTCTCACAGTAAATGTAGCAGAGCTTTGCTGTTCTCAAGTGCCACCTTCTTGAAGAATATGATGTCAAAATGCTTAAATACAGTTTCCCTTCTGTTGGTTGATTCTTGATTGTCAGGATTTCATAGGAAGAAATAATATTGCTTAAAACCTTAGTCCTGTATGCATAGCCCTTGCAAATGATGCCAGTCCAAATCAGTTGAGTATTTTATTCCATCAGAGTTCATTTTTACAACCGTGTGCTTGTTCACTGCCTTACATCCTGATTAGGCATAGGCAGCAAATGTGCAAACTCTCTCTTTTTCTTCTTTTTATTTAAATAGGAAAAAAACCCCAATCCGGTTGTAGGAGTTTGATCTTGCTGATTAGCAAAGTTAAACTTAAGAACTTAATGTGGTTTCTAATCATCTGGCAGCTGTCATTAGTGAGTGACAATGTAGCTAATCCCCCCTTCCTCCCCTCCCCCAACACAGAAGCCTACTCCTCCATTCTCCCAAAAGCAGCGGCAGCCACCTCCAGGCACACTCTCGGCTGAAGCTGGGAGCAGGGAGCATGTATCTGACCTGGGATCTGAACCTGAGAAACTCTGGTTAGTATGCTTCATTGTCTCCGGATCACTGCACTCACCCTTCTGCTCCTTTACTTACAATGTCTAATATGCCTAATTTGAATTAAATTACTTTAATTAAATCATTCCACTGTTTCTCACAGTGCAAGACAGTTAAGAGCTATAGCTGGCAGTGTTATAAATCAGGTGTCCCCCCCTTGATTGGGCCAAAGTTAGTGAGCCAAAGATGACTGTGGATTCTGGCATAGGCAGAGCAAAAAGTGCGTGTGAAAAGAGAGTCAGCACTTAAACTGGAACTGAGAGTTACAGCACTTACTTTTACAAGCATCAGTAGCATTCCTGCTGGTATTTTTGTCTCAGCATTGTGCCACAAGCAATGGGTTCACTGTTTGCAGGGAAGGCAAAAGGCTGAGAAGGGAGTTTGTGAAGGGAAAGAAAATAAAGCTCATCTTGGTTTATCTCTGATTTGAGCAGTCCTGTCATTTGCCAGGCAGAGAGTGTAATGAATGCTCAGCTGCATCACCAGCGAGTTTTTCATAGATAGCTCCTCGACAGATGATGACACTGCACTGTGGTACTCTGAATCTTGTATTTATTTTATTTTCTGCAGACATCCATTCTTTCTCACATTCTGTCTATTAAAAATCCAAAATATTCATCTCCCCCAAGATGCAGATAAGAAAGTAAACCCAAAACCCTGAAAAATTTCTAATGCAAGAGAAGTGTTTTAACACAGGGCTATCTGTGCTCTAAAATGTGATTATTGACTAATTAAATTCTGTTGCCTACCTGGCAATGACAAATATGGCACTTCTTTGAGACCACTCTAAAATCTGGATGGTAAAACCAGTACCCCCAATATCCCTGAAGTACAGGAGTATCTGCTTGCTCTGTGATGTATTTCTGCTGACTTTTGATTTTTAGAACTCATAGTCAAATACAAAATAAAAATTGGTTAAAAAATGACAGATTATTTCTGGGTCACTTTCAGTGTTGACCTGTATGACAGTTGCATGTTTTAAAGTTAATGGAGTTTAAAAATCATTTTAAGTTTCCCAACATGAAAGAAAGAAGTGAGATATTGGATTCACAAACAAAAGCTTTATTGGTTTATAACAAGTAATCCATCTTTTTGCATTATTGTAGCATTCTACCCCAGATAATTTTTCATAATTGATAATTTGTGAGTCATATATGTTATCTATTGTTTTATGGGCTTCTAAATAGTGGGAAATGGTTTATTATTGTATTTTTTCAGTTTTGATCAGTGTTTTTTGTGAACATTTCAGGGAAAAGTACAAAGAAAAAAATAATAGCTGTTTTCCTGGAAAGAACTTCATGCAAATACTGTTACAGCAATTCAAAGAAGGAATTAATTTTAGGACATACATGAAGTACTATAGCAGGGTAAAAATGTTTAATTAAGTCAACTATGATTTATGTAACAGTGGTTAGGTTTCATAAGTTGGAAATGCATGTATTGCATATACATGCAGCAAAATTAAGAATGATATTTACATGCCACTAAATTACTTTGAATTTTTCCCTATCAGAAGTATTTTTGCAGTAATCCACAAACCATTGTTTTCTTTTCACCATGAAACTAGGGGTTTTTGTAGGCATGTGCTGTCACCACTCTTTGGAAGAATTTAATATTGGTTACGGGTTAAGAAAATCTAACAAGGGAAGTAAAAATCTTTGCATCTAAAATAATAGAAGGCATCAAAATGGGGTTACATAATGATACATTAATTTGTCACAGGCACACAATTAATAACAGGATTTGAGCATAGAGAAATCTAGTAGGAACTTTTCCCTTTACTACTATTTCTCCAGCTACCCATGAATATTACCACTAACTGCTCATGAACATTCTTATTAAAAATTGGGAGAACAGAATATAATATGAATAAATTCAATTAGCAGGAAAGGCAACTTGAACTAATTTACAGACAACTATATAGGAGGCATAAAGTATTTTTAAATGAATTAAATATTAATTTCACAGTAAAGTTGTTATGAATATCCTGCCACAGCTTGTGTGATTCTCTCTTCAACAGTCATTCAGATATACTCTGAATATACTCTGAATATTATTCAGAGTATATTCAGATATACTCTGAATATAATTATAATGAGACATTTCTATTTAAAAAATATTCAGGATTATCTTCATAAATAAAATAGAATTGAGCTTATTTAATTGTGATGTAATTATACTATGTGTAGAATAATGTATATGTAGAATTACAATAACGTAAACTCTTTTTCTCAATTTCTAAAAATACGAATAAGAATAGCTGATAGGTTTTGGTGAAACTGTTCTTGAAATTTCATCTGAAAATCATGAATAATTAGATATTTTACACAATAATTTGAATCTGGAATCAGTCACAATATCAATAGGATCTTGTCCTTAAGAGATATTTTAGTTGCTTAAGAATAAAGCAAAACATACGTATTGTTGCTGAACACTCTTTATTTCGTTCTATGGCATACATCAGTACCATTGCTTCTTCTTTGAGGTGATTTTTTATTTAAGTTTATGTTGTGGTTTATTTCTTTGTAATAGTGTTTTTAGACAAGCTGGAATTAGCTACTAATGTATGCTAATTATTTCAGAAAAGTGCTTTACTCTAGATTTTCTGTTCATTTGAGACAGTAAACTAAGGCACTTTTTCAGCTCATCAGATAGTTGATTTTGAATGTCAGAGTTATTTGATACAAATATAAATTTATGTGGACATTTATTCCCTAAAAGAAATTCAGGAGTTGGACAAATGGACAAAAAAGAAAGTCTCGTTTTAAAATTCATGCTTTCATAGCATGGCAGGAATTCTAAAATTCATGTAATTCTACTTGTGACAGGGTGCTGTCTTTTCGTCACTATAGATGTGATAAATACAGCCTTTAAATACAGAACTTCTGAATTACATATCTGAAAGGAAAAATATTCTCAATTATTACTCTATTACATAATATAAAATGCATTTAGTAATATTTATCTTTCAATTTTCTATTTTTATACTACTTTTGAAACTGTTCCCCCCTCAAAAAAGGAAAAGAAAAATACGTCAGAATTTTTTTGAAAGGCAGAATATATTAGTTTTCAATAGCGTTTCTTGCCTTACTCTTAGCTGAAGGTAAATGCCAGAGCACGCTGCTGCTACTGCTGATATCATTATCTATTGGATGTATACGGCAGTGGTGTGTACAGGGTGCTGGGTACGCCTTTGTTCTAAAAGTTAACAAACAGACCCTGTGATTTAAATTCATATCATTAAATTCAATTCAAATCAGTAGAACTATCCCCAAGACTAAATTTGCACATATGCAGGAGTGTTTACCATATCTGACCTGCCTGGGGAAGAGAAAAATTTGTAAAAAATGCAAGGAAGAAAAAGCATGCTCTTAGATTAATGCACTTTCCCAAGTATCTCTTCATTATCTCAAAAATATTGGACATACTGTTGTTTTTTAGGCAAGTAATTCTCAATACAGTTGCACTGTATTGGATGAAGCATTATTTATACAAGAGGTATAGTACAGATACATATTTAAGAGAGTACAAATACTTCCTGTCTGGCACTTACTGTATTTGCAAGAGCAAACGTTAATTGTGATCTTCAAATGTCGTCTTTCGATAGTTGTGGCCAAGTTTATTTGTCAATAAAAATATGCCTGAAATATGTGTGTCAGAAGAGTAGAGAGCTAATTTCATGTTTGTTGATTAAAAAAGAAAGCCTATTTTTTATGATACTGTAAATGATTTAAATAAAGAAAACCAGAAAAACACAGACACCATTGTAAGATTTAGAATTAAATTAGATTAACTGAAAATCTATGGATTTTTAAAAGTTTTGGTAAAACGTGTTCTTTAGCCTGAAATTAAGAGGTATTTGTTTCAGTGGTAAACCTAGTTCTGTCCTATTTCCTCATATAAATCCTTTTTCCTAAGCTTCCCTGCATGTCATTCTCTGCTCAAGCCTGTAGGTAGCACCTTTGCATCACACAAAAATCGTTGCCTTTCCTAAGAGACAATTACTATTTAGGTGGGGAAGTCTTTACTTGTGCAGACCTCTAAATGTAGCTAGTACTATTTGCATAATTTCCAGACTTTGATGGCAATATGCGATCTTAAAACAGCAGGTCACTCTCATGAAGTACCTCAGAGGTACAATGTTCTCTCATAATTATTTGTTTTAATGTACTGTCCATCAGGTATTAATAAATGAGCATAATTCTGCAGTTCTATTTCACATTTTCTTCTCTGTTCTGCAAATTACATGACACTAGTGGTCTCTTTCATCTGCTGAGTAAGGTAAACTCTACGAATTTAACCAAACTCTGTTCTTTCTCACCTTGGGCTCGATCTATCACTTATACCAGTCAGCAACTAATCTTAGACATGCTGGCTACTAACTCAGTGGTCACGGAGATTCATGCAGACCACTGCACTGCTACCCCACAAGAATACTGACCTTGCTGTCACTGCTGGGGAGGTGACTCGTTACCAATGCTGCTTCTTCAGCTTCAATATGCAATATCAAAAAAATGTAATATAGGCATTATTTTAAAATCTGAGGCTGTTCTGCAAATAATCTTTAAACATTTTTATTTTTTTTTTCCTCTCAAGTATATGCTTCCTATTATTACTGCTTCCATTTCTAGAACCCAGTGATAGCATATAATCTCTTAAAATGACAGTTTGTTTTCCTTTGGAGTTGCTCTTATGTCACATAATGCAGAATGTCTCTAGGTTTATTATTTTGCTCCTAAGAGGTCATAAAAAAGAAGATCTGGTTATCTATCACTCTTACCCATGATCACATTGTGCTGAATAAAACTGTTGACATTTATTTGATTTTACTGAGATTGTGTTTAATTTTAGTGACAGTCAGTAAATAGGGTTTAAAAAGAAAAAATCTTACAAAACTCTTGTTAATGTACAAGTTAATGATTTTGTCTGTGTGCTGGACTGGGATATTTGAAAAGGGAACACTGAACATCTGAGAGAATCTCCCATGAGCAAGATGGTTTTTAATCATATTGTCTGAATGCTTGGTTGTGTATTAGAAGAAGCAAAGTGTGATGCAGGTGGGAGGGAACTAACCTTTGACTCACTGTAGCAGCAGAAAAACATCAGGACTATCAGCATGGGAGTTTCCAGCCTTTCCCTTTCTTGCTAGAATAGAAGGCATTTTTGTTGTGGATGAGAGAAGCACGGATTGAATTCCCACATGCACTGAGCCACTCTTTGTCTGGGTTGGGTTCTGTTTTGTTTTGTAAAATGCAAACCTTTTCGTCTTTCAAATTGTTACAGGAACCCAAAGCATTAAAAAACCAAAAAAAACCAACAACAACAGCAAAAAAACACTTAGAGGAAAATATTTTTTATTGGTTATTTTGCCTGGGCAAATGCTGCATGGTTAACAAGGAAAGCTGACTTCTTTCTGAAGGCTCTGCTTCAGTTTGTTGTGTCAGTGACCAAGTTAGAAGGGGACTTGCTGTTCACAGCAAATGCTCATATTGTAACTCATAAGACAAAGGAGTCATTTTCCAGCTTGAGGCACCCAAGGAAAGCAGGGCGCCCAGGATGAGGACCCCATAATGACTGACTATTGTCAAAGCAAAGCACATACTTGTATAGACAGGAGAAGGAAAAATGTTAGCATGAGGAAAGGAGACTACTCCATCTATACATTAAAAAAAATGTTGTTTTAGTAATAGTTTATTTTTTTCACTCTCCTGTTACAGCAATACACAGCAATACACATCTCTATGTCTGGTATTCTATATGAAGATCATACATAGGTATAAATTTGTGTAGCAAGGAAAAACTAAAGGTGTACAGGCATGGCTGATAGTCTTTTTCCTGTGTATTGCTTTCTCTTTTTCTGTTCTCAGTGTGTGGAAAACTAAGGCTACACTAAGCATGATAGGAAACTGTTTAACTGCTTGTCTGGAGGATGAGCTGTAAGTTACCTTTTTTAACATTTTCATAGATAGCAGTAGGTAGAAATCTGCTGGGTTCTGTGGCAGAAAGATTACAGAAAAATACACTTATATGCCTCTACGGCTTATAGATTCCTCTAAACTTGAAAGAAAATCTCAAGTGAGGGTATAAACAATTACCTTATGATAAACTTATGCTAAAACTGCTGTAGTGGAATTTTGATCTTTTCTATCCTGTTTTCTCTTTCTGCTTTTTTTAAGTGAACTGATTGGTCTTTTAAGAATTATTCAGAGGATAAATACTATGTAGCTGCCACTGGATATGTGGTGCGGCAGTGCAAAACTTGCATTTAACAGATATCAATATCTTAGGAATAGTATCTTAGGAAAAATAGGCATGTTCAATGTTTGAAGTAATTTAAAATTTACCTGATAATCTATTTTAAGATGTTCTGTTCCATGATGACTTTCCACCAATTAGATCGAACTCTTTTTCAGTAAAGGGCAGACTCAGTACATGTGAATGTGTTTACCTGAAATATTCCTTCTCTTGGGGAAGAATATCTTCTATTAGCAGGAAAGTCCACTGAGCAAAGAACGTGCAATTTTTCACTGTCAAGACACAACATCAAATTTTCAAAGGAAAAAATGGGAATGCAATCACAAGCTTTTGTGAGGTATTGTAGTCCTACTTTTAATGTATTTTTCTTTTTGAGTTCTGATGTGGATAAACATTATTGAAGTGTTAGGGGGTTACTAGTATTACTTTGTTGCATGATGTGAAAAACCCACAGCCGAATTCTGTTCTCATAAGGTTGGTTTTACATCAGGATTTTGCCTGTGTTTGATTCTCCACTTGCTTGCACCCTTTTTTATAAAGGTTTAGATAATTTGTTGCTGAGGATAGTTTTCTGGGGCAGACTGACAGTAGGGGAGAAAGAATGACATGTTTTAGCAATGACATGTTCATTCAGTTAAGTGGGTTCTAACAGGATCTTGAAGTCACTGCTTTCTGGATTCCTGACATCGGGAAGGCTGTGGCTGGGTATCCACCACCACGTGAGTTTCTGTCATTTATGTTTATTGTCCCCGCTAAGAAAGGGGGTTCCATTTCCTACTGTTGGGATGCTGTCACCTGAGGTTGCAGGTACACCTGCAGTGTAGGGAAATAAAGATTCAAGAGAAGACAACTAAAGAGGCTTACACAGCCAGTTCTTTGTGATCTGAAATCTTTGATCTATATACGTATATATAAATAGCTACTTAAATATATATATAAATAGCTGGATCCTATCCGGTTAACTTTGACTTCATAAACAAAAGGACACCACATTTCTTTAACCCATCTGTATTGAGAAGTCTGTTAACTTAGAGCCCCTTCTGTAAAATATTCAGCTATTTGAAAAAATGCACACAGATTGGTTTGGAAATATCACAGATCTTACAGATCACTACAAGTTGTTATGTGAAAGGCTTTTCTTATACCACTGCTACCCAATTTCTTCTTCATCCATGATGTCTCTGCAGACATCATCATCTGTTTTGGGGGTGCTAGATGCAATGCCACCAAAGACATTTTAAAATGATCAGTTTTTTCCCCTGAGTGAATTCTTTAAGACTGAACTAATAAAGCTTGTGTTCCTGTTTTTAAAATATTTTGCCAGATACTTAAAGAACTTTTAACTAATCTGAAGTCTTCAAAAGAAAGCCAGTCAGCAGTACTACCATGTTAGAAGTTGTTCTGCTCATAGACCAGAGCAATCATTTTACTCTGAAACGAAGTGTATTAATTTCTGCCATCAATCAGTGACTTTGCTACCCAACATTTTCATTTGTATAAGTAAAACATCTACCTGTGGATGTAGAAATAACCCCACCATTTGGGTAATTAAAGGATAATCATGGTTAATGATAAAGTAATTATGAGAAAGAGCCTTTCCAAAATTGCTTTTTATAGTTTTAAACTTTGCTTCCCTTTATATATAATATGAATCATCCTCCTGTTACTTCTCTTTTTCAGGGAAGATCAAATGGTCCTTCCACTAAAAAGTTTAGTTTAGTCTGTTCTTCTACTGGGATGAACACTAACAGTTCCTCTTCATCCTGGTTACCTGCCACAGACTCTCCTTTTGTCCCTACATTGTTAGCAGTAACTGACCAAGTAGAAAAGCACCATTCATTTCATTGTCCATATTCCTTTCTTGGACTGTTTATGATGAAGTAACAGCTTCACTGACAAGAGAAAATGTCAATAATTGTTAGGAATTACATAAAGGACATGAAGTGAAAGACAGCTGATGCAAAACTGAGTGGCTGTCTAGTAATGATGCCAAATATGAGAACAGGAGGTCAAAGTTTTGTCCCTGCCTGACCTTGGAGCATCAAATGGCTCAAATTCTGATGGACTACCTTTGTTGGACTAAAGCTTAGTGGATCACATTTCCCACTGTTAAGACCTTCAGAGGCACTTAGCAAATAGCAAACAGTCAACTCATTGTCTGGAAAGATGTCTGCTTGCTGTGGTAACAGTTTTGGAGAACAGGGCCAATGCATTACAGAATATATGTTGCTCAAGCATCACCTAAACACAAGCTCACTTGCGTTACCTCAGTTGGGTTCCAGCTGAGTGCTGGTTGTTCAGAACCATCTGGAAATCATTCTATTTCCAAAGCAGAAGTTGCATAGCTAAGGGCCTGCACCCTAGGTGATGTCTGGTACTTAAGGATGGAGCTCCACAACTCTTGCTGGTTAACTATGATAGAGATCTTATAATTTATCCAGTGTTTTCCAAAAGTTACAGCTAGGCTGTATATTTTAATACTTCATCTTACTGAACTCTGAAATATGACATTTTGAATGTAGGGAATTAATCTTCTGTTTCAGAGTTGCATGTGTATGTTGAAAGACACACTTTTTATATAAGGAGGATTGGCAGTATTTGTATTTGTTTCACATTCTTCTTCAGTAAGTAGTCTTGTTCCCCTCTGCCGTTACCAAAACTACACGTGGTACGCTCTCATCTGCTGTGGTCTCAAGCCTGAAGTCAATGCCAGGCTCCTTGTCTGTGACTGTTGGCAAGACAGCAGGCTCAGTGTCAGATCCTGAGTGCAATGTTGCTGAACCAAACGGAGGTGCCTGGAGACTGGCTGTCCCTGGCTCAAACTGTAGCTGTGCCTCTGTAGCCATTCTTTTTTTGAGCAACGCAAAGTGCAGAAGTCAACACCGGCTGAGCACATTCCAGAAGTGCTGCAGATACTACCTCACTGTTCTTTGAATACTTCTGTGACTCCTCCTCAATATTCCTAGTTTGGAGCCTTTTTAAAATCTTTTGTGGGTGTGTGAGCTATCTTCAGCTGTTTTTTTTCCCAATCTTATCTATTTTATTGCTCTTCAGTAGTATCTGTGAACTGTCCATGAAATAGCTAAACTCAAGTTAGCAGGCCAGAAATGTGTGAAATCTATGGAGTAATTTCACTTAGTATTTAAGAGTAATAAAAATGATCCATAAGACATAGCTGTGAACATCTGGAAATATGCTTTCATATCCTACTTTTGATATAATGTGTTATTTTCCTTGTGTGTTAAGAAAGTAGAAGTTATGAAATGGCATCATGCTTTCTCTCATAACAAGAAAGATTGAAAGAAAAAGAGAATTGGTTTGGGGAAAAAGAGAAGAACAGGAAAGGAAAAAGAAAGACTTTGTTGCCTTGTGCTAGATGGTTTCAGGCCAAGTGGTTTTCACATGTTGATTATATAATTTTTTAAAATAAGAATCACATGCAGTGTAATGCCTGTTGGGAAGTGCCTGTCTGCTTCCTACCAGAATTTTAAGTCACAATAACTTCTAGCTCAGCAGCCAGTGTTGTTGGTAGAAGACACGCTCTATTTACAAAAGTGTACCTATTAGGTTAAAAAAAAAAACAATCTTGATTGTAACTTGAAGCAGAGGCTATTAGTATAGCTGCTTTGTCAAAAACAGCTTCAAAGTCAAGAAAGGAACTGTAGCTTTTTGTTATTTTTTATAAAAGAAGCATTAACATCTTTATGCTGTTTTGTTATTCACCAGAAAGCTGAGCCATCAAGTGAATCTCAGCCTGTTTATATCACAACTACTTTAATTTTACCTTTTTTTTTCTTTCTTCTCTGTCTGAACATTTAAAAAGACCTTTCCTTTACAAATCTAAGCGATGCAAAACCTAAATCAATCCTAAGTGGCAACCATTTCTCACAGTGTTGTGTATGACTGTATGTTAATTAGCTGAAATAGATTATTCCCTGATGTGTGGCATAGTGTTTGTGGTAACCTTCAGAGGGCATAGTTTTGTTTATTTTCACATAGTGAGGCAAATTCTCAGTATGTCTTCAAATTATCTCCTTGCGGGTGTTTTTTCCTCAGCTAATCCTGACAGACTTTCTCCTGCCAGAAATGCCCATCTTCGAGAACAGGAGAACTCTACACATGCAGGAACCTCTGTGCTTGGGGCTGTATGCAAATTTAATGCACAGCTCATGTCTGTTTCTCTTACATGGATGACAGACATTTTAACAATAACTTTGGCATTTCCCCATGGAAATCTCATTGTTTTACTGTATGTGTATGAGCACATATGTGCATTTACTCTCCGTATGTGTTTGAATATGATACTGGGGACACCTATACTTGTAAATAAATGTTTTAGCTCTTTTGTGTAATTGTATATAGTTAAAATATGTGAGAAAGCTTGTATCAGGAATGCAGTTGTCAAACAGCTCTTTATCTGAGATGTAGCTAGATCCCAGAGAGACTTATCAGATACTGGAAAACATATAGGGTGGAAAATGTGATAAACAAGAAATTGACACTGAAAATAATTCTACAGCCTTTGGGGTTTCATGTAAGAAGCAAGTGCATAGGAAATAAGTTTTGGTTTCTGATGTTTGAAGCAAATACAGTCAGAGTAAATGATATTCCAGCAATTGCATATAGAACTTTCTCCAGATATGTCACAATTTTCATGACTGAAATGAATTCTCCCTGCTGCTACAAGTTTTGGAAGAGCTGGGAGTAGCTGAAGAGCTACTAGCTTTTTTCTGCTTTTTAAGAGCTATAACCATAGCGTGATTACTTGGACACCAACATCTGTCCGTATATAGGTGCTGAAATAAAAATTGACTTCGCTGGCATGGGTGCAGCAGAGTGTAACAGCATCCCCTCCCTTCTTACTCTGAGTGTGCCTTTGTGTGTGCAGACATGCCTCTTTCTGAAAAGAATTACCTGAGGAGGAGATTGCATCCTTGTACCAAACAGGACATGGGAGATATATGTTTCCCCCAATGTGTGCAAAACCAGCTTTTAGTTATGCTGATTTATATGTTTAAAGTCAGGTTGTACAAAAGTCACTCTTCAGAAGAACTTTGAAACAGAAATTCCAGAAACATGGAGAGAGGTTTTAAAGATATTTTAATACAGAGAATTCATTCAGACAGTAAATATTTTACAATTTTTTCTTTTGGCAAGAATTCTTTTTCTTTGGATATCATGATCTGCTGGTATGCTGAAGTTGTGTTTCAATAAATCTTTTCTGTTTCTTCCTCTCTACTAGTCATCATTCACATTGCATTTTGGGGTTTAAAAACCCATCATTGTAGGCATACTGTTTTTTACTTTAATGTAGTACTAGAAAACTCATTCTGCTCCTTTTTTTCTACTTGAGATGGGAATAACAATTTCATGGTGGTGGTGTGCAGAGGAAAAACAACAGGAAACACTCACCTACTTAAGTATTCAAAGACTGACATCATAGTTCAAGAAGTTCTGTAATGCTAAGAGTAATATTTTCAAGGATAAAAGTACACTGTAGAAGTAATTCAAACAATTGTCTTTTTATTATTAGAAACAAAATTGCTAGTCGTATTGTGTGGAATAAATTCACAACACCAGAGGTTTATGTCCGAAAAGGAGACAGAGGAATCCTATAACTTTATTCATGAATAAAGGGAGAGACCATGGGGCATTTCCCCATGACGTCACTCAAGCTGTTGGAGGATGCAGCCTCCTTTTTATCCTAATTTCCCAGCCACATCACCCTCTCCCTTTTCCCATTGGCTGAGGCACTTGAAAGGTACAGATTTTCCAAATCGCCTACTCTATGTCCACCTCTAATGTGCGCCACCTCCTTTTTTTTTTAATATAACAAACCAATGTTCATAATTCTGTTAAGTCTTTGTTCCTCTTCTCTAAGTTCACAAATTGAACACAGCCTTGGCTGAGTAACAGTCCCTGTCAATTAGTAACACATTCTAGAACAGATAGTTTCTTCCATTACTTTCCTATCTGTAAGTCCCTGGCCCTATCTACAAGCAGATTCATACGGTCTGTTTGTAAAGACACATTCATCTTACTCCTTTCAGTATGGAGAAAACCTATGTGTAGATACAGTTGAAAAATATATATCTATAATATAAAAAATTAATTTTTCTTTACCTTCTGTCACCATCTACTCTGAAATTATAGTAAAGAAAATTAAAGAGAGTATCCCATAATTGATGTTTATTCAATGTAAGATGTTATACCTCAGCAAACTTAATGTTATTTCACAAATAATGAGCACTATGCAGTAGTATTGAATAGTATGTAGTAAAGTGACAGGAGTGAAAGAAATGATATAATTATCTCATGCGGTTTTGGCACTGCCATTATTTTTGTAACTGCCTGGGTTGATCAGTTTTAAAAGATAAGGAGTATATATGACTTTCCAAAACATCTGTTGCTTCAACATGTTTTTATACTTACTAGTTTTACTTCGCTTTTTTCTTTCATTATATGCCCTCCTTTGTTTCAGATTGTATTTTTTTCTGTTACTTACTTGTGAGGGACTGATTAATATTAGAATGAAAATGTCTTAACATTGTTTGGATTGAATTCTGAACTGTTGTTTAAAAATCTGTTGTTTAACATTAAATGGGAAAGTGCTAGAAAAGCTGCACATGCCTCGTGAGTGAGCTGCATGTGCACCTGTGATCGCCAGGGGGAGGAGGTCAAAGAGGAGCTCTGTCTCTAGGCAGGCCACCCCCCAAGGGGTGGAGAGGAGCTCTATCTCTAGGAAGATTTCTCCAGGCAGCCTCTCGGGGGTGGAGAAAGCATCCTAAAGCCTCCGTCACTGGGAAGGCTTCTCTGGGCTACTCACCCCACGGGCAGAGAGAACACCTGCTGCTAGGGAGAAGTTCTCCAGACGACCCAATGATTTCCTTAGACGATTGCACCATGGGAAGAATATGCAGTATGTGACAGATAATGGACCGTGTCACACTGGCCCTGGCCCTTGTCCTTTCTCACCCACTCTTCGCCGGTCCTCCTTGCACTGCCACTCGGCCTGCCGCTGCCGCGTCATCGCCCACTGTCCTGCCCAAGCAGTGCATCACCGACTGAGGGTCTTGTGGCCTGTGGGAGCCACATGGTCACAGCCCGTGGGAGCCGTGTGGTCACGGCCTGTGGGGCCCGCCGCACATGCCTGCCACATATCAGTGGCGAGCCAGGAACGCCGTGTAGGGAACTCCAGCTCTAACTCTAACTCTAACTCTGTCTCTCTCAGCTGTCTCTCCACACTGCTTCTTTCCATTCCTTTGCTTCTGCCTTCTCTATCTCCACTGTTAGGGTCAATTTCGTTCTCCAAATCAATACACTGCTCACAGATGTAACATCGACCTTGCTTGTGTCTAATGTTGCCCTAGAATCTTTAGAATTGCTCCCGGTCCTTACTCTGGGATGGGACATTACTTTCTCTTTTATAGTGCCTTATGGTAACTTGCTACACTGCTAGTTCTCATACTGTAATTTGTAGTCACTTTCCATAATGAGTGGTTCCCAGATATAAATCCACATTAGGCAGTATGTATTTAGAAGTTTGAGGATAAAAAGATGTGTGGTAGTGTGGAAGAAAATGCGATAACTTAAAATGGCCTAGTATTAGAAGCAGTGCTCTAGACAGTACAGATGCACTGAGGTGTAGCCATGTCTTGCATGATTTGAACGTAAGGTGAGAGTCATGACACACTGTCTCATGAAGTTTTTATAAAAGTTTCCAAATTTAACTACCAGTTAGTTAACTGGAGGTGCAGCATCAAAACAAAACTTCCATGACTTCTTAATATGGTTTTATGCATTCTGGAATCATGTAGGGAAAAAAGGATACTCTAATAAAGCAAAAGTAGACCAAAAGAAAATTTTCCAGCCCTGTGTGTAAAATGGAGAGTTATTTTCCTTTCAATGAGTATATGTTATATATCATTTTTACCCAGGCAAAACAAGTACAAAGTAGTAGACAGATTTTATACTTTGTCTCATTTCTTAACTGTGCAGAGATGTAAATGATCAATTGAGGTACTGAGGAATGAAACCTCATCCCATTGCTAAATAATATACGTGGTCCAAAGGACCTGTGTAAAAGGTGTAAAAATGGAATTAAAAATTGTGTGGAGGACAGGTTACTGTGCTATCATCCAGTTGTATCCGAGTGTGTCGGATAGATATCAAATTATCTGTACACATAATGTATATTTATCTCTTTATTTGGAGCTCGTTCATTTGTGTTTCAGGCTGGTATGTGTAATTCTTGATGCCCTGACACGCATATTTTAGCTTGTATATTTCGACATCACCAGTATTCAGAAAAAAAAGAACTGTGGAGTAAGACGCCAATGTGACTTTACTGGTAAAATTACCCTAAGGGTTTTCAAAGACCCAAGAAGAAGTTTCATGCTTTTAAGATGTGAAGAGAGACTGTAAGAAAGGACTCCTGATAGTTTTTTGCTTTTGGATGAACCATACAGCCCTTTAATGAAGACAACAGCTTTTATGATTATCTCAGATGTCCATAGAGACTTTTTCGAGTAAATCAGATCCTCTTCTGGTTATGCACCGAAATTCCTTTTTTCTGCCTGTTATTTATTATTGGTTATTTCAGAAGTGCCATCTACAATTAACATCTGTCTGTAATTTTCTCTGTTGCCTTTTACTTTGTCAGTCATAGAATTCTGGGGTTGAAACTTCATTGAGCTGCATTCAGTGTAGTCATGTGGTTTATTTTTTCCTGACGTACAAAAATTATATCCTTATCTCAAAATATTTGCAATGCTGTGTTCCTGTATTTTTAAATTTACCAGGAATTCCAAAAAAGGGGTCAAATATTGGTGTTTTGCCTATTGTTTTCTGCCTGTGCGCATATGGAAATGGCTCCAACTTGCACCAGGGGAGGTTTACATTGGATATTAGACAAATGTCTTCCAGAAAAGGGCTCTCAAACACTGGAACAGGCTGCCCAGGGCAGTGATGGAGTTACCTTCCTTGGAAGTACTTAAAAGACGTGTAGATATGGCACCTAGGTACATGGTTTAGTGGTGGACTTGGCTGTGCTGGGTTAATGGTTGGATATGATGATCGTAAAGGTCTTTTCCAACCTAAATGATTCAGTGATTTTATATTGGCCATCTCTTGAAAGCTGCCCTGCCTATGTGTTGTGAAAGACATGTTAAATATGGTTGGTGGTTTTACCCTGGATGGACACAAGATGCCCACCAAATGCTCCATCACTGCCCATCACAGCTGGACAGGGGAGAGAAAATATAACAAAAGGCTCAAGGGTCAAGATCACTCAGCAGTTGCTGTCACAGGAAAAAAAGACTCAACTATGGTCTAAAATTAGTTGAATTTATTGACAATCAAATCAAAATAGGATAATGAGAAATAAAAGCAAATCTCACAGCACCTTTCCCCACCCCTTCCCTTCTCCGTGGGCTCCACTCCTGTCCAGTTATTAACAGTATTAGAAATGCCTCTGCCTGTATTAAGGTGCAAACGAGACCATAAGCCAAAGTCAATAGTATGGATTTTATTTGATAGTGAATGAGAGAGAGAGAGAGAAAGAGAAAGAAACAGAAAGGAGGTGGGGGGACAGAAAGATAGTGACAGAGACAGATTAAAGAAACTGTCACCGCTCCATGGATCCCA
>VZRJ01006052.1:36288-90592 GCA_013397565.1 Ptilonorhynchus violaceus
GGGCAGGCAACTCAGGAAGAGTATAAGGATATAGTTAAGACATGTAGAGAGAAAATTAGAAGCAAAAGCTCAGCTAGAAATCAACCTAGCCACTGCTGTGAAAAATAATAAAAGTGGTTTTATAGTACATGAACAACAAAAGGAGGTCCAAGGAAAATCTTTATCCTGTATTGGACATGGAGGGGAAATGTGACAGCAAGGACAAGGGAAAGGCTGAGGTATTAAGTGCCTTCTTTTCATCAGTCTTTAACATAAAGACCCTTATCCTCAGGACAACCAGTCACCTGGACTGATAGACAGGGACAGGGAGCAGAATAGACCCCATGCAATGCTGGAGGAAGAAGAGTCATGTCATGCTACTTAGGCACTCACACGTCTGTGGGGTTGGATGGCATTCATCAAAGGGTGTAGAGGAAGCTGGCAGGAGAGCTCACCGAGCCACTCTCCATAATTTAATAACCCCCTGGTTAACTGGGGAGGTCCCAGACTAGTGGAGGTTGGCTGATATGATGCCCATCTACAAGAAGGGTTGGAAAAAGAGTTCAGGGAACTACAGGCCTGTCAACCTGACCTTGGTGCTTGGGAAGGTTATGGAACAGATACCTTGAGTGCCGTCATGCATCAGATACGGGACATCCAGGGAAGCAGGCCCAGGTAGCAGGGGTTTAGGAAAGGCAGATGCTGCTTGATCAACCCGATCTCCTTTTATGATGAGGTTACCTGCCTAGTGGATGATGGAGAGGCTGAGGATGTTGTCTACCTGGACTTCAGTCTCCCACAGCATTCTCCTGGGGAAACTGTGTCCTGGGTAAACTGTGTCCTGGGTAACCCAAAAAACGTGTATTCTCTATTTCCTCTACGTCAATCCACATAGTCTGTTTTTACTGTCACTTTAAAATTCAACAACCTGGAAAATGGAACTTGTGTGTTTTACACTGGGTTCACGGAAGGGGGCATGCGGGATCTCTTCAAACACCAGAAATGGACACATGCGGAGCTCTCCTTCCATTCTCTCCTGGCTTCCTAGGAGTTTGCCTGGGGCAGGTTTCTGAGTTGCAACCTGAGGAGCAACATTTCGCAATCCCGAACTTCTCCACAGTGAATTTCTCAACACCTTTTCGCTGCTGGTGCTCGGGACAGCTGTGCTGTGCCGTTTGGCTAGGTAGTTTTCTTTTGTTCTCCCCAGGCTTTGGAGAATTTCACGGTACCTTTCTCTCCAACTGCTGGGCCATGCTGGGAGGGGTCGAACCCGCTCCATGAGTTCCACTCCCCACAGCTGCTGTGCCGTGCTGGGAAGCAAGTCCCTCTCTCCACGAGTTCCAGCCACTGCGAAGTTTCTTCCAGCATCCCAGCAGCATTGACTTGTTTTGGACAAAGAATAGTTAAGGTTTTGTTTTGACCCTGTTCCCCATTGGTGATTATTTGGGGTAGGAGGGAGCTCTGGAACAATGGAGGTTGGGTTGCTGTTTTTCCTTTGTTCTCTGTCTCCATCACATGGTCCAGAGAAGGGTGCTTCTCTGCCATATTGTCTTGGTCTTCTGATCCACACGGGCTGCTATGGCAGTAGCCATCTTGGGAGGAGGGGCTTCTCCACCATCTTGTTTTCTTTGGTTTTGGGAGACCTTGGGACTCAGCATGTGTGTATCTAGTTGTTATTGCTGTTATCTTGGTTGTTGCTGTTTTTCTTTTCAGTAAACTGTTATATTTTCACTTACACTTTCTCACATTCATCTTATTGATGAAAGGGGCGTGGTTAAAACTAAAGGGCAGATAACTCATTTTTGAGTCTTTGTTCTGTATGATTGTCTTAAACGAAGACAAGCTGGCAGCCCCTGGTTTGGGCACTCTTTGCTGAGTTAAAAACTGGCTGGATAGTTGGGCCCAGAGAGTGGGGGTGAGTGGGGCTACATCCAGTTGGTGGTTGGTCGCTACTAGGATTCCCCAAGGCTCAGTACTGAGTCCAGTCGTGCTTAATGTCTTTATTGATGGTGTGGGCGAGGGGATTGAGTTTACCCTCAGTAAGTTCACAGATGACACTAAATTGGGCAGGAGTGTTGATGTGCTGGAGCGTAGGCAGGCTCTGCAGAGTGATCTGGACAGGCTGGATCAATGGGCCGAGGCCAGTGGTGTGAGGTTCAGTAAGGCAAAGTGCTGGTTCCTGCACTTGGATCTCATCAACCTCATGCAGCACTACACTCTAGGGGAAGAGTGGCTGGAAAGTGGCCCAGGAGAAAAGGACCTGGGGGTACCAGTCAACAGCCAACTGAATACGAGCCAGAGCGTGCCCAGGTGGCCAAGAAGGCCAGTGGCATCCTGGCCATTATCTGAAATAATTTGATCAGCAGGACCAGGGCAGTGATTGTCCCCCTGTACACTGGTGGTGCCACACCTCAAGTCCTGTGTCCAGTTCTGGCCCTCTCACTTCAAGAAACACTGAGGTGCTGAAGCATGTCCTGAGAAGGGCAATGCAGCTGATAAAGGGTCTAGAGAATAAGTCATATGAGGAGTGGCTGAGGGAGCCGGGATTGTTTATCCTGGAGAAAAGGAGGCTCATGGGAGACCTTATCACTCTCTACAACGAGGTTGTAGCGAGGTGGGATTGATCTCTTCTCCCATTCAGTTAATGACAGGACAAGAGCAAATGGCCTCAAGCTGCATCAGAGGCGATCCAGTTGGTCATAAGGAATAATTTCTTCACTGAGAGAGTGGTCAGGCATTGGAACAGGCTGCCCAGTGAAAGGATGAAGTCACCATCCCTGGAAGCATTCAAGAACGGGCTGGACCTGACAGTGGTATGGTTTAGCTGACGTGGTGGTATTTGTTCAAAGGTTAGTCTCTATTATCTTAGAGGGAATAAGGGAAAGATGTCCATCAGAGCTGATCAGAGGTCTGGTGAGAGTAAGCAGAAGAATAGAGGAGTCTATACCTGCTGGAATACCCTTTCCTAGAGAACAGGTAGTTGAATTCCTGAGTCATACAAATAGCTTTCTTGAGCATCAGCAAAACATTTATCCCCCTCTCCAGATGCTGTTGTGAAGACATTGGCCAAGCAGTGCTGTTTTGAGAGAGTTACTTCGAGTGGTAGACATGAGCTGCAGCTCTGAAGAGTCCAGGTCTTCTCACAAACCATCAGTCTGCTTCAGTGTGACAGGTCAGTTCCACAGGACTTTATAGATTTGTTAAAATCCCAGGGGAAATTACTCCTGCCTTCCTCTCCTTGGTGTCAGCCAAAGCTTAGGTGGAAGGGAGGTACTGGGGAATTGAGGAAGGAGGAGTGACATTGGAAAGACAGTCTGCTAAAACCTCAAGTCTGCTCTCTCTTTAATAAAAAATACAAGGTTAGTAATTATGCCATACATACTTCATCCACTTCAACTGTGAGAATCACAAGATTAAGTCTCCATCTTGAATTTTCAATTTTTATTGGGCTCGCTAGCAACACAACAGTGAGTAGAGGTTTTCCACATGTGCATAAATCAACTAAGTGTTAGTGATTCGGGGTTTGGGCAAAAAATCGTACTCCCTTGCCCTGAGGACAGTTTCCTGTTGTGTTTCAAAGACCCTTTATGATTAATGAATTAATTAAAACTTGTATAAAATTGGAAAAAATCTTTTAAAACTGGTAGACAGCTTAATAATGAGACCTTCTGTAATGCCATATTTGACTGTTTTGGTTTGACTGAAAGATTTTGAGACTTGAATAGGGTGTGAAGGTATAGAAGGCATGTGTGTATGATTCCAGGTCTTGGGTTCTGCTCATTTAAATTTATGAAGTATCTGTTTCCAGAGTTTGGTCCTTTAAAGGAGAACTCTCTTCTTGCTGGTTGGTGTATGTAGCAAGTTTAAACACACACACAAAATCTGTACTTGCTTTAACACTGGTGATCTTATTGCTATGTTATTTTGTACAAAAAAAAAGAATATAGCACTGGCTATTAATGGTGATACACTGTTCTGTAGGTAGCAATAAAATACTCTGCATTTCTCTATTCACATTTTAAGGATGTGCTTTGAAATAAATATCTATGAAATGTACTGTTCTTCGCTGGTTAGTAAGTGTTATTGATGATGATCCTGGCTCAATAAATGTTATTTAGAGCTGTGGAATATTTCAATGTTAAAGTATGGCTAAACATGTTGGAGTGGCAGACATCTAAACAAATGAAATGTAATGTTGCTGAAACACCAAACTACTGAAAGGTGAGATAGATTCTATGAAATATCATATATTTGGAGTCTACAACAAAGAGGGAGACAGCTTGGGTTCTAGCACTTGCTGACTGGAAAAATAAACTATAAAAACAGTGGGAGAGTTGTCAGGACACAGATCTCTGTGCTAAATATGATTTAATGTAGTTTGTGGAAATATAAACATAATTAAATTTATTACAGAAAAACAACTGTTGTTTTCAATAGTGTGAAAATATACTTTTCCCTGAAGAAACATCACCTCAATGAAAGCAGCAGAAGACAGTTTTCTACCTAGGATCATAAGAAAGAAGATCTTGGTTTTGTTGAATTTGTTTGTTTTGAAAAATTAGATTGCGTGTTATAGATTAAAAATTTTATTTCTCAATATATCTGAAAACAGCGTTCCTTAAAATCAGATTTAAAAAATCTCAAAAATAGTTGCAGGCTGTTTAATTACATGGTATACTCTTTCTTTGTTTTTGGTAGGTCATGCCCTGTCTAGCTTACTGTTGCCCACAGAGCTTGCTGTTGTCCAAAAGTATATGATTCAAAAATGTGAACTTCTGAATGTTATTCACCTTTACTTCTCTTTCAGCCTTCACTTCTGTTGGTTTTTTTTCCAGCACCTTATATGAATGGTTACTTAACTTTAACCAAAAATGTAAGGGGGCTTTCTGTAGTTTTTAACAAAAATAATTCAGTTGTGTTTGGTAAGTCTACCTCTGACCTCTCATATTCTTCTTTTTTTTTTCATGAAGCACCTCTGTTTGTCCCAAGATGTAAGTTTTGTGCTTGACCTCATTAAATGGATCAGTTGTGTAGATATTGAGAGAAACTCTTCAGGAGACTGAATGTGCTTCAGGCATTGTAAGGTGTGACTAGTATATTTGTTAACCAGATATCTGACTCCATTTCTTGTACAACTCTGAACTGTTGTTCAGGACGTTGCTCTTGCAGGAAATGCTATATGAGTCTGATGTGATTTCTCAAATGCACCTGAGTGGAGCTTTGCAGACCAGAGTAGTTTAGCAAAGGCACGAAGAAGTAAACTCAACCAAAGACCAAGTGGTGATACACTAGTAACTATCCCAGTTACATTTTAAATTATTTTTATGTAATAATTCAGAACTGATTCTACCAAATTGTGATGTGATTGTTAACAGATATCCTCCCACTCCTTTGTGCTGCGTTTTATAGTAAAAAGAATCAAAAATGTATAGAATATGTACCTATTCATGAACTGTATTCTAGCTACTGTCCTGTTTATCTCATTGAAATATTTCGAGTTTGTACTGATTATGCTGATAGCAGAAGTCATTGTTTTCTTCATAGTGCAATTTTGTAACTTTTACATAGAAGTATGTGAATATACTTTAGCTTTCTTGGGACATGCTCTAGTCTACTGTAAAAAACTGCCGGCTCAAAGTGAACTTGGAGAGTTTTATCTTGCATGTAGTTTAAAGAAAGCATTGCAGAATATAATTAGAGCTATCTTACTAGAGAACAAAAAATACTCACTTGTCTCAGTGACATCAGCCTGGGGACAGTCTTATGACTACAGGATTCAGGTTGTTCAAACACCTGGAGCTGCCTCACTCTGTGATCTAAACTGGTATTTTCTGCTTTTTCATTTCTGCTACCTACAATCGTACTCTCCCCAGGGAAATTTAACGACTTGGTAAATACTGAAGAAAAACACATAGCCTGCATGCTAACATGTAGATATCTCTGGCATCAAAATATCTTCAAACAGATCATTGGGGGTGGAAGGGTGGAAGACTGCACCATGTTCATAGGGAAAGAGTAAAACACTGTAAATAGACCAGAAGTTGGTAACATCAGCCCTGGATTAATATCAGAGTTGCAGATAGGAACAGGCATGCGTAGATATAGATGCTACACATAACTTTGCAAACTGTCAGAACTGAAGTTTTGGAGGGAAAGTCTTGAGATCAGTGAAGGAGAATTTTTTTTTAAATTACAAGATAGACTGGGAGATGAAGTTACGAAGAATGACAAGCTAGCTGAAATTAATTATTGAAGTGAGTTCATTAATTAAAATTTATTTACAAATAAGTACATTAAAAGGTAGAAAAACATTTTCCTACATTGTGTGAACAAATTACAGGTTATGTACTTAAGAGCTGGTCAGTGAAAGAGGAACAAATCCTAGGCTTTTTATTTATTTGCTGTTTCACCGTTATACTCAACCAATACTCCAGACATCATGGAACAACATAATTAGGGAGGTCATAAATCATGAGTATGAAAATCAGGCTGGAGAGCTCACTGAGGTTGCCTGATGGTCTTGAAAACTGAAATTATTTAACATTAGCCCAAGTTGGTTGATATCAAGTGACAGCTGATGGCAAGTGGCACCTTCTAAAATCGTTCCTAACATGTAAAAAAGGTTTTAAAGAAAACTTTAGGGAAGTATGAATGTCTGCATGTATTAATGTTCTAATGAATGGGTGTTCTCATCCTTCTGTCTCTTGGTGATTATTCTACCATCCTATTCCTTGGTGTCTCTGTCTCTTTTTGCAAAAAAACCAAAACATTTCAGAATTTTTTTAAGAACAGATTAAAAAGCAGAAGCAGCAGAAAGATTGCTTGATTCAACCTTAATTTCAGCTCCGAGTGAAGGGACAGACTCAGCAAGGAATTTCTCTACATGAGCAATTGACATCTCCAGGATGTCAGAGAATCCAGTTGTTGATGCAGCATCTCCAAATAGTGGTAGAAACAGAATTACAGTGTTTAGCCCTAAGTAAAAGTTTAAAACAGAGTTTCTTCAATACAATAAGGGCATTACAGTGCCAGTCTGTGAAATGAGACTTCAGAACAGCTTATGGAAGTGTCTCTGCTTGCTTATAGAAGCCAATGTTTCTGTTTGTTCCAGACACATGGGTGGTTATCAAAGCAAAAATTAGTATTTTTGCACTTTATCACTGAAAATCACAGACTGCCCGTACACCTTTAGCCACATGGTTTTATTCTTCATTCATACAAATTAAATTTTATTGCTGTCCCTTTCACTCTGACAGTTTGTAAAGTGTCAGTTTTCCTACAACCAAAGAACTTACTTTATCAAAGGTCACGCTTCCTAATATCCTAATGGTCCTTTTATTTTGATGGTGGTTACTCATGAATGAAAAGTGAGGAGGGCTTGTTTTGATTTTTTGTCATACCAATGAATATGGGCACAGTTTAAACATTTGTGAGGCTTATCGAGTTAATATTTAGGATTTTTAAAGTAAGTGACTTTTCTTGGAAAAAAGTTAGTATTTTCTACTTTGCTTTGGAAAAAGTAAGTCTGAAAGTCTTGTATTTTCCAGTGTTTGGGTAATGGTGATTATTTCTACCCTATTAAACTTTTTATAGTGTTTTCTTAAAATGTTAAATGATTTTCCTTCATCTGCAAAAATGGATAGAAGATAAGAGAGGGAGCAGATTAAGAAAAAGTTAATCTGATGCAGTGTGCGATATATAGAAAACAGTAGTTGTAACAACTTCCATAGAGGAGTCTGGGGAGCATGTATGTTGTTTGGACTACAGTGGATGTACTGTGAAGCCATTCTAATTAAGCTGAAGAAGCTACCAAGTATTTTTTCTCTATACCCAGTTTAATAACTTTTGATGGACAATTTAATTTTACAGTCTTCAGGCATTTGGGAGGAACAGGAGGCAGGTTCAAAGCCCATCAGCTCCTCATCAAGCTGTAAGAAAGGAAGGGAGCAATGATAACATTTTATTCCTGCATTGTCTGAAGACATTACATTTTTAAAATTGAATTGCAAGACATAGATGACAGAAAATTGATACCCGGGTAGACTGATAAAATGCCTACAAAATGAAGGAAGATAGATGTGAATATGTAGATCCCTAGTTGTATGTGATCTTTTTCAGCACAACACAATTTAAAACTGTATGGAGCTCTTAAACTCACCAATCCATTGCGCATAAATAGCCATAGTTATCTAGCATGGTCCATGTTGTGATTTTACACTTCTCACAAAGTCAACGCCTTAGATTTTTCTTCTGAAGTGAATCTCTCTCTCTCAGTGGAGATATTCAAGAACCATCTGGACACTGTGCAATGTGCTCTCTAGGATGACCCTGCTTGAGCAGGGAGGTTGGACCAGATGATCCAGTGTAGTCCCTTCCAACCTTAACCATTCTGTGATTCTGTGAAAATCAATCTGGGCACAGGCATTAAAAGCACTTTTTTACTTGAAAAATAATGTGTAGAGCAGTTTTGTAGGTAATGTTGCTTTCACAAAGACAGGCCACTCAGTAAACAGTTCGGTATTGTTCAGAAAATGTGGCTGATGAGATGGAGGTTCAATGAACCTAGTAGCCCCATTCTCAGACATGCCTTTAATCTAATGTACTTTAGTTGATCATTTGTAACTTGATGCCAGATGTTATTGCTCACAGGAAAAGTACTATCAATTTCTCTGTGATTGTCAGCATTTTAGCAGTCTGACAGAACAAATCCATCTTGAAATGCCCTGAGAATGGCAAGAGGCTGTGTGTATGGGAATTACTTCAATGAACTGTATTTTGCCGTTTTATTTTGTCCTGGATACTAACTATACAGCTGTAATAATGCTGCTCAGAAACTATTAAGTGAATGGGAAAAGAATGACTCAAGAGATTCCACATTTAAAAAATATTTTTTGGGGGTGTCATTTTTATTTCCACCTAACTTTTTATATTGGTTACAATAGCAATTGGTTACAGTAGTACAAATTTTATATCTGTAATCCATATGCTGTTTAAAGTGGCACTACATTCGTGCTCTGAGGTTTGCATTCTTGAAGTGTTTGACGTTCTCAAAGTAAAGATCATGGTACTTTTGGAAAATGGTTCTGAAACGTCTGTTAGAAGTTGTAAGGAAAAAAGTAAAGAATTAAATAAAAAATTTCTGGATTTTAAATGGAACATTTTGTTGGTGCTGACAGTCTTGTGGAGATGCAACGTACATGATGTGATGGACAGCAGTATCATCATAAAGGTTGTTCTGGCTGTAGATGTGTTTCACAAACAAACTGGGTGGTTTGATGCACATCAGGTGACAGATGCACATCTAGTTGTCAGAATTGTTGCTTTAGTAACTAGTGGGTACACTACACTGTGGTAAAAAGAATAAGATGAAATAGAGCCTTTGGTTTGTTGTACAGATTAACAGCATAGAAAACCCATGACCAAAAATGTCTTACCTAGTAAGTCCTTATGTTTCATTTTTTATTTCACATATTGAAGTTAAAGATTAAAATTATTCCCGTTTGTTAACAGTTTCAGAATGTATCACATTCTACTGTATTTCACAATTCATCATTAATATTCACTGAGTTTAATATTAGCCTTTTCTTATTTTCTTCTCATCTAATGCCATCATCTAATTAAATCTTCTTTTGGTGTGTTCTGCTAGATATGGGACCCAAGTGTTCTAATGAGTGCTACTGTATGTCTTTCAATACATCAAAATACATCAAAAGCCCCATTGGGACTGGCTTTAATTAATATTTCATCCATTCTGTTAAGTTGTTGTTTTATTTGTTATGGAAGCATTCATACTCCATTTTCTCTTTTCACATGAAATAAATAGAAAGAATGCTAATAAAAACCTAAATTGCAGTGAACTCAATTCTTCTAATTCCAGAAGAGAGAGAAAATTCAAAAAATTCCGTAAGTTTGTTTCTGAGTTAAAGTTCTTAGAGAATGAAAAATACTAATTATTCTGCATTTCTCAGACTCCCAAGACTTCAGGCATTTAAAAAAGATAACCAACACTAATCCAAGGTTGAACTGAAAATCTGTCAAAATAATGCAAGTGGGAATTATATGATCTTTTTCTGTGTTTTTTTTACACGCTTTTATTATTTTCAAGTTAATTTTTTTATGTGTACAGAAAAACAGAGTAACAGATACTGTGTTTCAGACTCAAATCTTGCAGACTGCACCTTCTCCTGGCACTCAGGTAATTGGAAGTAAAATTGCAAGACTGATAAGAAAAACTATTGGAGGGTGCTTTAGAAGGGTGCTTTATGTTTAAAAGGCATATTTCTTCCACACTTATCTGAATGAAGGCACTGCATTTGGAATGGATTCTTATAAGTGTTTACATTAGTGCCAGTGTATTTGAGATCAGATGCAGCCAAAAGAAGTACTTCCTTTCTAATTTTTTTATAAAAGTATTATACAAGATCGGAGGAGCTGTGATTGCTAGAAGTAACTGACTACTTTCATAATGGAAGAAGCTGCTATCTCTCCGAAGTACAATACAAAGTATTTCCAAGGGTTTGGTGGTATAAAACACCATGCAGGAGCCTTAAAACCTGCAGTACTTGGTACAGAGGCTGTACCAAGCAGATATTTGGGGTTTCTCTCATTCTTTCTAGTCTTTTGAGAACACATCAAGGAACAAAGCCTCAGGTAATAAAATTGTGCTTTTAAGCATAAGTGGTAAATGGATGATCTTGTGGCTGGAGCACAGTATTTGGAGCTGCAGACATTATCTGTTTGTTATTGTGCCAAAATGCTGTGCAGCCAACTTTTGAGTTTCCAGGGTAATCAAGAGATTGGCAATAAATATAAGGCAAGGATATAGATAATATGCAAATGAGGCTCTAAAGATGTTTTGTGAAAATGATCAGGGAAAGCCACAATTCGAAAAGAAGACTGCAGCATGAGTGTTGTGCCCTGTGTGAGACGACAGTGGTGGGGATGTTTGTGTTTTGCCTTACTGCCCAGCACGTTACAGCTCACAGCTCTGGATGCTACCAGTCCAAATATCTGGTCTGCCAAACCCAGGCATTTCTGTGGAATGAGTGATTTCTAGTTTTTTCATAAAGCTTTGAAATAGCAGCTCTTGCAGCCCTCCCTCATCATGCCCTCTGGTCTCTGCTGTACCTGAGGATGAGGTCACTGTCCCCTGAGTGAGATGATCCTTTTTTTTTTTTACATGCTCTTCTTTGCTAGGGGTCAAAACAGAAGCAAAAGGGAAAAAGGAGAAGAGTTGAGAAACACACGGGTTAATGCTGTGAAGTCTGTGGGTGCAAACAGGATTTTGTTAAAAATGAAATGAGATTGGGTGGAGGTAGATAAAAAGAAATCTGAAATAATTGTTCTGTAGAATATGGCCTTTCCACATAGGCAGAAATCTTTCTCTTCACTTCTGTCTGAAGATAGTCAAATAGAGAATCTCGTCTCTTAATTAGAAAGAAAAATACTCATCAAACACATCTCATCACTGGAAAGCTAATGATCCACAGCTGCTAGTCTGAAAGGGCAGGCTTTTTTTCTGAACAGTAGGAAGTGTTAATCATTTTGGATGAGATTTCTTTTTAAAATATACTGTAGTTTCCAAAAGAATAGGATATTCAATATCCTAACTTAAATTATTTTTTGAAGTGTTGTACACTAGGGATAGTGTCATGTGTCTCTCTGAATGATCATTTAATGCATGTGTCTCTCACTAAGAGTATAAACTGATGTGATGTTGTAAATGGCCAGTTCATGCCTGTGACTCTGAAAACCTTGATCTCATGGGAGAGAAGAAAAAAGCACTTCCTTATATTCTTCTGTATAGGAAATGGCGGTTGTATTAAACTGTAACCTTTGATACTCCCACTCATCTCTTACAATAGTTAGCTTGTTTCAGTAGTGATGAGCATCCTTTTTTTAGACAGACAGCCATTATTTTCTTGGAAGATACCACGCCAGATACAGTCCACTAGATGCTTTACAAGCATGGGCAACTCCCAGAACTGTTCTTTTATACTGGTTTATTAGCTTTTCTGGTTTGGTTTGATTTGGGATTTTTTTGGCCTATGCTTGTTTAATGGATATGTAGGTTTAATTCCCCACCTTTCATGAAGGTTTGTACATCTCTTCTTCTCTTTCACCTCAGGTGTTAGGCCTTTTATGTGTAAGAACTGAGTCCCAGGCTTTTCTTGCTGTTCTGTGCTGGATTTTGGGTTTGCTCATGTTTACTTTAAAGTTTCCAGTACTGGAAATCTGCTTGTTTTCTCTCATATGCATTTCATGAGTGCATTTCTTGTCTGGGGAGGATAACGAGGCCATTTAGTTCACAGTGCTATGGCTGTGCTGGTCTCACACAGCACACATCTCGTTTGTGTTGCACTGTTTTCGTAGTGCCTGGCTGAGACAGGTGCCTGAAAGGAGGAAGTGGTTAAAATTCAGCCAGACTATATGGAAATTAAGGTGACAGGTCAGCAAAATCAGCTTCAGGAGATGACAGATGTAATATCCACACTTTTGAAAGATATGTCCATGCAAGTTGTAAACAGGTAATATCTTGATCTAACGTTTTACTGGCCCTCCGAGTCCAGTACTGTAAGGAATTAATGCTCTTGAAGGTCATTTGGCATTGAGAAGTGGCACTTCGAGTGAGAAGTGCTTGGATGAGAATTCATTGATGTTCTGGAGTACAGGGTACATGATGACTGTGTTCCTTAGACTCCAGTCAGGTCCATATCTCCTGAGACTGTCTGTAGGTTGTTGGCTTCTTTTCTCTGGGGATGGGGATTGTTTGAACAGTACTTGATTTTCTTTCCCTCTTTCTAACCAAAGTTCAGCTGGGCCCCTAAGAAAGCCTGTATGTATTGCCTTTTCTCAACAGGTAATCTCTAGTGTTTACTTTTCTGATATTTGGTACTATTTGCTGGCTTCCACAGCACCCTTCCATGTGCATGAATTGACTCAGGGCATTTCTGGGGTTAAAGCATGCAAGGATTTTTTGCTTTTCTTTAAAGACGTGAAATTTGTTGTGAGTTGATTACATCAAATTTACCTCTCTCTTATAGACAGCAAGCTCATAGAAGAGTTCTTGAACTCCGTGAGCTATTGTGTGCTTCTGTTGTGGTTTTAAGCCCAGCTGGAGATGAAACACCATGCAGCCAACTCACTCAAACTCTGCCTTTCTTCCCTCACACTCTGGTGGAATGAGGAGGAAAAATGAAGTAAAACTTGTATATTGAGATAAGAACAGTTTCATAATTGAAAATAAAGTAAAATACAATAATAATGGTAAATAAAAATAATAATTATAATAAAAAGGGAAAAACCTAACAAGACAAGTGATGCACAATGCAATTGCTCACTACCTGCTGACCCATGCCATACCGCTCTCCCAGAACAGCCGTGCTTCTGGTTAACTCCACCCAGTTTATATGCTGGGCATGAAGTTCTGTGGTGTGGAAATACCCCTTTCGTCAGTTTGAGTCCCACCTATGCTCCCTCCCAATTTATTTTGCATACCTTCTCCCTGGCAAAGAATGAGACAAGGAAAAAAAACAACCTTGACTTAGGATAAGCACAACTTAGCAAAAAACCAAATCATCAACACCATTCTCATTCTGAATCCAAAACAGCTACTGAGAAGAAATTAACTCTACCCTAGCTGAAACCACCACAGCTTCTTATTCAGTACCATGCCTAACAGATTTCCTTTTAAACTAAATAACCTAAAAAAGGCATTTTTCTTTATAATGAAATACTGTTAGAAGTGCCAATATCCTGTTTTGTGTCTCACACACACTCTTTTTTCAGTTCTTTCAGTATTTGTGTTTGTCTTTCAGTTTCATAGGACTTGCATATACCTAGCAAACAGCTGTAGAAGGTATGAGGGTAAGTTAGCTGATCTTGAGAGAGAAGGTTACCTAAGATGTAGGTTTTGGTTTTTTTCTTCTGTGTGGGAGCTTGTATTTGATAAGAGCATTTTGTTTTAACTCCAAACAAAAATCTAGCAGAAGATTATAAAAATCTGCATTTTATTCTAACTCATCTTTATCTACATCTTGGCAACTAATTCAGGAAAATGAGCCCTGTTTAGGTTTACCTAGATATTGGCATCGCTTTAGATTTGTGGGTTCTGTAGCACAACACCTTCATTCCTTTTAGTACGTATTAAAAGTAAAAATATTCAAAAGCTTAACTATTTGGATGAAAAGGCTTATCAAAATTTCTGGATGTTTATCCAGCTGTGGTACGTAGTGTGATTTGCTTTCACTTTTTGTTGTTGGTGGTGTTGTATTAGAAGAAAACAAACCCAAGTTATAGCTACAGCTGGCTTAAGTAAAAGGGGGGTTTGTTCATAGGGAAAATTGGAGGTAAAAATTGTTTTAGTTTGATCCCATCCAAGTCCAATTATTTTTAGTTCTTTCCAGCAAACTATTAATTTTGTAGCAGCATCAGTAGAGAACAATGTCTAGACAATGGTGTATGGACCCAGGTGTAGGTTTTTCCTGGGGTGTGATCCCTGTGTGGGTCCCATGCTGAAGAGCAGCCCCCATTATTTAGGCACACATCTCTAGGGGACATAACCCAACCAGGCTTCTGGCAGCCCCTGGTCACAGAGCACTCGAGCTGTTTTGAGCAAACACTGCAACAAATCAAAGTTTTCAAAAGAGTGGAAACTCTTTTGGTGGCTTCTCAGCATTCTTTTCAATCCCATTTTTGGTGAGTACATGGTCAGTTCTGTTTTACTATACTTTCATTAAAATAATCATATGATTTTGGCTTTTACTCTGATTTTTTGCTAGTTTTCTATGCAAAAGATTTCAGATTGCTACTTCTGCTTGTTTGTGTGACATTACTACAAAATGACCATGTTCTTTCTGCTGAATGGCAAATTAATCTTTATTCCATTCTTGTGCCATCTTTCCACTGCTATGGAGTTGTTTCAAAGCTAAAACCAGATTCACTAACATGTTTAGGTCTTTAAACTAATCACATCCCTGTGACCTACAAGAAAAATGGAGAGGAACTTTTTACAAGGGTATGTAGTAATAGAACAAGGTCTTTAAACTGAAAAAGGATAGGTTTAAATTGGATGTTAGGAAGAAAATCTTTGTTGTTGAGGGTGGTGAGACACTGGAAGAGGTTGCCCAGAGAAGTTGTGAATGCCCCATCACTGGGAGTGTTCAAGGCCAGGTTGGATGAGGCTCTGAGCAGTCTGGTCTAGTGAAAGGTATCCCTGCTTGTGTCGGGAGGGGTGGATCTGGGTGACCTTTAAGGTCCGTTCCAACCCAAACCATTCCAGGATTCATGAAAGTAACTAACCTTTCTAAAGTTGTAATACTATTTTCATGCTATTTTGCATTGTCCACAAAAGCATTATTTTATGAGAGAACAATTAATATTCCTCTTAGATGATACTACATCAATTTTTCAGGAATTAAGGTAGGAAGGATTGGGAAGTGTAGCAGTTGTTTCATGCAGGCAAGTGTTGAGTCAGCAAAGTGGTTGAACAACACTCCTGTCTAAGGAGAGTTGGGTTTCTTTAGAATTGTTTTAATTTATTGATCTTAACTTTGCACAAGAGTTTAATGTAATGCTGATCTGAATCATTTTTTTTTCCTGCTCTGTCTTCTAGCTTTTCCTTTTTGTGGTCTGGAACTTTGAGCTCTACATGATACCACTGGCTTTGTTGTTGCTGCTGGCATGGAACTACTTCTTGATCGTATCAGGAAAAGATAACAGGCAACATGATACAGTAAGTCTTCTCTACTTCAAGGGCATACATGTCCTTTTCTTATTTTAACTAGGTAAAATTTTTAAACTGTGCTTAAATGTTATATCTTTTTCAAAATGTCTCGCTTCACAATGTTCGATGGACAGTTTTCCCACCTGCAATTTAATTTTTCTCTGTCTGTCCAATAAATGTGTCTGGTTTTGTTGAAAAGTCATGTAAAAATACAATAGAACATGTACTATCTATAGAATCTGTTTTTATGTGGGAGCAGAGAGGCTTATTGTTCAGGAAAAGGCAAATTCTTTGAAAATGATTTTGTATGGCTAAGTCCTTATGTTGCATTTTTATTTCGCATATTGAAGTTAAAGATTAAAATTATTCCCGTTTGTTAACAGTTTCAGAATGTATCACATTCTACTGTATTTCACAATTCATCATTAATATTCACTGAGTTTAATATTAGCCTTTTCTTATTTTCTTCTCCTCATCAAATGCCATCATTAAACTAAATGCATGTAGTTGGGATATAATGTAGAAAACATTTGCTAATAACTGGCATTTATTAATAATATTAACAATATTCAGATTTTCAGGAGTACGTATTAAAAGTTGAAGTTGCGTTGCATGCTGTGTGAATTTTCTAGCATCCGGGCAGATTAAGGATTTTGCATGAGGTACTGCTGAGCCTTATGAATTCCATACTTGTCCTACTATTCATATCTCAAAAGCAGCATGCTATCTACTACTTTATGATCGGATGGATAACTGAATGGGTGGGGAAAACGCCAAAACAGATTAAATAATTGGTCTCTGAGGATAGTGTTTAATGGAGGTCAGTAGCAAGTGGACTACCACAGTGCAAGGTCCTGTTTAACATCTCTATCAGTGATATACAGGAGATGACAGTGCACCCCCATCAAGTCTTTGGGTTACATCAGGTGTGTGAGACCTCTGTCAACCAGAAGTTGACACTCTGGATCTGGCACTCAAAGAGATCTAGGTAGGTTGGAAAAGTGAGCTGATAGGAACTCCATGAAATTCAAAAAGGAAAAATCTTGCTCTTCGGGAGACATAATCTGTTGCGATGATACAGACTGAGAATTCATTGTCTGAAGGCAGCTGTCTGAATTGGGCCTTGGGGTCTTAGAAGGCAGTAAGGTAAACAGAAGCACGGACAATGGATTGAGGGAAGTGGTTATCACTACTCCTCAGCACTTGTCAGAATGCATCTGGAATAGTGTCCAGTTTGGGGCTCTCCAGTTGAAGAAAGTCATTGGTTGACTTCAGTGAGTTCAGTGGAGGGCTGATCAGGGGGCTTAAGCCCGCATCAGCTTGCCCTTGTGGAGAAGCCAAGGGAAGTGGTCTTGAACAATCCTGGAGAATAGAAGGTTTCTAGTGACCAGAGCAGCCTATAAGGAGGCTAAGAAGAAGATGGAGCTAGACTACACAAGTGATGTGAGGTGGAAGAGGCAACAAGCATCATTTGAAACAAAAGAGGTTCAGACTGAAAAACCTTTTTTGCCATGAGAATTGTTAAGCCGTGGAAGAGGTTGCCCAGGAAGGTGCAGTCGTATAGGAAGTTTTCAGGACCTGACTGAATAAAGCTCTGAGGAACCTGATAGGACTTCATGGCTGACCCTGCTTTAAACAGGAGTTTGGAAATCCCTTCCAGCCTGATTGATCCCCTAATGTCTAGCAACTGCAATTATTAGAAACCATACAGCCCTGATCCCAGCACTGTTGTTACCTGTCTGCATCACTAAGACTGTTATGCTTCCAAAGATCATCTAAAATTAAGGGTGGGAATGACAGAGGTATTCCCCATTCCCAAATACAATTACATTTATGGAAAAAGCCTAAGATCAAGATTTAAAAGATGCAATACTTAAAACACAGTACTTAGTCTCCTGATTACTGAAATGCTTAAAGCTTCTCAACCTGAAGATTTTACGAGTAACAGAAATCCCTGCTGAAAGGAGAGATTTCACTTGTGAGCTGCAGTACACCTAATTCCTCTATGAAACACCACCTGCCTGGGAAGATTATCTGGTCATGTAACTTTTCTAACAAACAGATGAAGCTAGTGATGGACTCTCTGTTGAGAATACTAAATGCTGCTCCTAAAACTTTCCTCTTGCTGAGGGCACTTCAGACCAAGCTAATATAGCCTATACCAAGCAACCATGTTGATCTCAAATGTTTGATATCTGTGCCATTAATAACTGTTTGTTCTTTATGTGTATCTGAAGGAGGTTGGGACCTTGTTTTCAATGATTTAAGTTTAGTTATCATCATGTTGAGCATCTGCCTTCAATGATGTCACCCACAGATTTATTGTATGCCTTTCTAATTCACTCATTCTAATATCACGAGTCTTTCACTCAGATTATTAGAACAGTATTGTTAGAATGGGAGTCATTTAAATATTTATGTTTTCCTATGCAGAGTGTAAATATTAGCTAAATTAATTAAGCAGTGTTTCCTAGTGGCTAGAGAATGCTTCAGCATTCACATGATCCAGTTTCTCTTCCCAAGTCTTCAGAGATTCTTTGTGTGTCTCAATGAAATCATTGACTACTTATGTTTGAGATATCATCCAGCTCTAGAAGTCACTTTGAAATCCTAATGCTAATGGTAAGACACGAAGATAAATGTATTTGTGAACTTTTCTTACTCACTTAACATTAGATAAGCATGGTTAAAAATTGTTTATGCTTTGTACTGGTTTAATGTCTATGGAACGTACTTAAATTTGGGACCATGCAAAGCAGCTCAGAAGAGTTGGTTTCTGTTGTAATATCTCTGTGAGAAAACAATTGTCAATTGTCTCATCAATTCAGGTGCTAGGGGCCACAGTCTTCTGCAGCTCAGTTGTTAATGATCACTGACTTTCTGTCTGGATATGGCAGATAGACCAGCCTTAACTCATCCTTGTTTGACCATCTCTATAGATAAGGTATCATTTGCTGTTTCGTCTTGGACATCAGGGTTATTTTAAGTAGTTTGAAATATATTTCCTTGTGGAGTAATTCACCTGCCAATCATGGATCTGGGTGCCTCTGTCATAACATGAAGCCTGTGCTTCTTGTTTGAGTGCCGGTATGGTTATTTTGCCATTTATTCTGACTCCTAATAAGTTATATATGTGAGTCCTTTCTTGAATTCAAGGTGCAGTGAGGTTGGTGCAAGAGGAAGGCCCAAGAGTATTTACAAATAGGAGATAAATCTATTGGAATGCCCAACAGCGAGGTGGAGCCACGTGCTATGTCTTCATGGATTCAGTTGGACTCTTTGTAGGATTGATGATCATTGTGGTTTTAGTCCAACACTGATGCAAATTTCTAAAAAAAGCATTGGATTCCCTATCTCTTGACCATTTCAATCAAGATTAGTTGTATTTCTGAAAGATATACTTTCATGAAATAGGAACTCTTGTATTAAACATTGGTGTAAGTGACTGTAGATAGATGTAGATTTAGGGGATGGTTCTGAACTGAGCTAAAACAAACTAACTTCTGACATTGAGTCATGTGGCAGGTATAAAAATCACATTATAAATATTTCTTGTCATATTAAGTGAGGAAAAAATCACTAAGATGGCATTCTTAACACCTTCTTCTGAATATTGCAGTAGCATTTTTTTCCTGTGCTACACCCAGCTGCTTTCTCCAAGAATCCTTACTCTTATAATCCTACTCCTGACTATCTGATGTCACAAAATAATTTATTTTTAGCACAGCTGCTGTCCTCGTATTAAACCATGATCACCTAAACACACAAGGATAGAACTCAGTGAATCTTACTAGTTTAAGATTTTTTTCCTTCTCCTGACTTTTTTCCATCATCTTTTTCACATCCTCTGTGGGAGAAGTATCAACCACTGCTGTGCTTCTGTCACCACTGCCTGCTGCTCCTTGTTACGTGTGTTGGATCTGTGTGGTGGGGAGCAGCACGGCAGTTCTGCCCCTACACATTGCCAACCCTGTGCCTGTGGAAGGTACAGGGTAATAGAGCATGGCATGGTGACAGACTGCAAACTAACAGAAAGTATTCAGGGTTAAAAGCTTATTTTCAGTATTTTTTAGAAGTTACTTAGTATTTTGATGATTTCAAATATCTCACAGCAAAAAAAGCCTCTCTCCTTTGCAGCTTGGAGAAAACAGCAGTGGTTCTGTCTGGTGTCTGGGGTCTTTTTCTATTTCTAAGCAAAAGTCACGATCATTATAACACGGAATTAAGGCGGGAAAAATTTTTTTGGTTGGTTTTGGTTTTGGTGGTTTGGTTTGGTTTTTCATTACTTGTGCATTTCTACTTCAGGCTGTGTTCTGTGTGTTCTGACTGCCTGCTTGGGCTGCCTAACTTAAGGAATGGTCAGATAATCCCTCAAAGTGATTTAAAATGTTCCCAATCTCCAGCTGCTCTTGTCCCTTTGCCTGGGATGAAACAGTTGATTGTGTGCCTGGAGTGTGTCATATGGAGAATAAAACACAGTTTGCATAGCTATGTATCATTATTTTTACCCTGTGTACGTAAGCCTGGCTACCACAATTAGGACAAACTGTGACAGTCTCTCAGCTGTTGGTCTATAATGCTTAACTGCTGTAACAGGCAGACTGGATCTCCTCTGGTGACACTGCAAGTTCTTGTTCTTCCATGACCAAATAGGTAGCACAGGTCTTTTTCTTGTCCATCCTGCCTGTGGAGGAATGGAAAAATCTGGAAGGACAACAACCAGCTCTTATTGCACAGCTCTTGTAGACAGTAGGGGCTTGGTTTTTACAACTGGGGGTATACTTTGAGGATTGAGGGCGACTAGGAAGAAATCCACCTCACCATATGGGGCAAAATCTTATTTCCCAGAAGGCTGTTCAACCTGGTGAGGAGAGCATTAACCTAAAAATAATGAGGGAGGGAGGTGATGGTGACCCACAGTCAAGTGAAGAATCACAGAACAGTTTGATTAGGAGGGGACCCTCAGAGGGACACTTCCACCAGACCAGGTTGCTCAAGCAAAGCCCTGTCCAAGCTGGCCTTGGAATTTTGCCAGGTATGGGGCACCCACAACTTCTCTGGGCAACCTGTTCCAGTTCTGCACCACCCTCACAGTGAAGAATTTCTTCCCAGTATCTAATCTAAACCTACCTTCTGTCACTTTGAAGCTATTGCCCCTTGTCTTATCAAGGAATTGGTGGTCTGAGTTGGCAAGCAAAGGTTGCAGGGTAAATGGACAGGAGAGCCCTCAAAATCACTCCAACAGGGCAGATGGGCCCCACCAAGCCAGGTCTAGGCACACAGATAAGGAAATGCCTCTGGAAGAGTCTCTCACACCCTCTCTGAGAACCTAGCATGTCAGAGGTCTTTTAATGAAGTATGTTAATGTGCACAGATTAGGACCCAGCAGGAGTTCAGTGGTCCATGTGCAGCTACATTCATGCACAATCACAGAGATGTGGTGAAATTGCTCTCATGTCCATTATGCAGTGTATGTATACTGGCTTTTTAGTCAGGACAGACTGGGAAGGTGAGGAGTGAGAGTTGCTCTTCATTCCAGCAAAGGAAAGATGATGAAGGGATCAAAGCATCTGGCATACAAGCAGAGACTGAGCAAACTGGTACTGTTCTGCATGGCGAAGATGAGACTCAGGGGGGTCTTGATGATATGTGGAGTGGAAGGGAGTGGAAGAAGAGAGAGACAGCCTCTTCTCAGTGCTCCGTGAGAGGATGGTATCCATGGCCACAAACCAAAATACATGAAATTTCATCTGAGCACGAGAAAGCACTTCCATTGTGACTGTGATCACAACCAGGACCAGGTTGCCCTAAGAGGCTGTGAAGCCTCCATCCGTGAAGATATTCAAGACCTTTCAGGACATGGGCTTGGGCAACCTGCTCAGAGATGCTCTTACTTGAGTAGGGAGATTGGGCTTGATGATGTCTACTTGAGTGAGGAGGACAGGATGTCCCTGCCAACCTCTGCCACTGTGATACTCTCTGACTGAGGATACTAATCTTTCTCTCCTTTTGGTCTGTTATTTGTTTGGGTTTTTTTCCCAAGCAATTTAACATTTAATAGAAGAACAATGCACATCCCTGAAGTTACCTGTGAATGTTCTTCTGTTATATATACTCCCATGGAGAAGAGGTTTGATCACTTCTCATCTTGCACTGATAGTTAATGCTTAGAGCCTTTAAGGAAATATTAAATAGCCAATTTCCTCTTGAAGTTATGAGATGCACATGTCATTGCATAGAAAATGATGCTAAACAGCCGGGAGTTAATGTGCCGTACACAATTTTTTATGAATTTGCATAATAGAGTATATATATACTAATTATCTTCTAAGAATTATATAAAGTGACAACAAGGCATCTTTTAATTTCATTATAGATTTTTTTGCCACACAGGCTTTGATGATTTATATGTGCATGTTTCTGTTAGAAGTTAGAACTAGCCATGTCTAGGATGAAGTTTTGAGAATAGAAGAAAAATAATTTTGTTAAAGACAGCCTTTCATTTTGAGATTTTAAGCAGTCTGGGTACTTTTCTGTACTCCTCCAATACGAGGACTCAAATCTTCATGTGTCTTCTAGAAATTGCCAAATGAAGAAAAATGAAAGTGGAAATGGAAAGAATTATGCTTTTGAATATATCCATCTCAGTGAATTCTTTCTTCATTCAAGAAAACAGAATGGTTTCTGGTGAACAGAATGAGCTTGAGTTGGTCATAGAACCCCAGCTCACTTGCACCTAGGAGATCTTTTCTGATTTGGATTCTATCACTTAATTCTAGGGGCCAGGCAGCACTGCTGGGTGGATTTGTTGCTGCTCCTGTTTGCAGCTGAGAGTGCCACTTTGCTGTACATTCAATACATAAACTAACCCTACCAGGAAAGTGCCTGACTTTAACCAACTGTTTCCCTAGAAATTGAAAACTGAGTTACCAAGTAACTAAACAAAGAAGGAACTTGATTTGTTTCTGTTTCTTCACTTTATGGTCTTAAAGGCTGAGTCCTCACTCCTTGCAGTTCTTAGATTCAAAGGCTTTCACCTGCAGATGAATACAGGACAAACACCAAGTGCTTCAGATCCCTTGCCAGTGTGATGCTTTGCGGTCTTGAGCTTCAAGTCCAGAAGTTCTATTCTGCCAGGGAGACTACAGTGATTTCTAACTGCAGACTGAATTGTTGCTATGAATTAATGGCTAAAATAAATGGCATTGTCCCCGTATTCTAGCTAGACAGTGTCTGGAATATGTCATTTGCACGAGATACAAAAGGACATTTTCAGGTTAGCAAGTAGATCCTGAACTTCTTTCTGACTGTACTTTCCTGAGAAGTTTTGCCTCTGGTATGAGAGCAACAGCAGCAGCCACGAAAACCCCCCAGTATGAAGGCTGGTGGGAGCACACAGAGTTAGCCACAGAACAATGCATGTGTGAAACTAGCCTGGTTTATGACTCTAAAAGTAAGGAAAGTATGAATGTTTTTATAAAATTATTTTCAACATTATGCATATCTAATTTTACATTGTATTTTCTATCTCCTAGGTAGTCACAGACTTTGTCTCCATTTGTTATCATCAATAAAATAAGTTAGAAATGCTTTTGCAAATGGATTATAATCTGTCTGTGTGGGCAGGGTGGGTGCTGTCGAAGAGCAAGGACTACTGCCAACATGTGCCTGAATATTAAGTAGTCCACTAAGAATCATTGTGGTTTTCATGCAGCTGGGGTTTTTTTTCTATGTGATCCATACAGCCAGGAAATAAAAATATACTGTAATGCCCCACAATGGGATAGGGTTGGGATTTTTTAATATATCAGGAAAGAAATATGAAAATGTCAGCTTAATCAAACATTTAAATTTGATTGATTTAGTCTAATTTTTATGAGTGCAAATAGTCACTGAAGCTGGACAAATTTGCCCTAGAAGAAACATAATTTTAATATTTGGTGGCCTGCTGCTTTTAAATGGAGAATTATCTTCATGAAACATGCTCTTCACAATTTGCTGTTAAATGAGAATTGAATAAATCAGCATAAATCTTACGAAAAGGTTATTTAACTAAATGTTGGTACTATAAATACTTTAAATGCATTGTGCACTAATTTAACAGTCACACAGCACACTGTGTAGAGATATATGATGGGTGGTAAGCATTTCTCTTCTGCAGCATAATAGAATACTGGTGCTGCAAGTGGCTGTCTGGGCTACAGTTGAAAGAGTCTGTCCATGCTGCAATCATAATCACTGTGTCAGAGGTTTACATACAGTATCAAAGGATGTAGTAAACTCCTTGGTAAAATTTTACCAATTTTAAATCCTGCCTGTTTTCATCTCAGTAGCAGTTGCAAACACACTACAGAATTGCATAGTAGTTTGTTTTGGTCACCTGAAGAGAAAAGGCCAAAACCAAAACCCCACCCTAAATATCTCCAGCATTTTTTTAAAATATTGGATTTTTTTTTTCTGTCACAAACCAACTGGTTTTTTAATTTAAATTTTTGCCACTTTTTTTTCCTACATACAGCCTTTCAATATTACTGGCACCTAAAATAAAATAGAAGTTCGCTGCACAGAGGAGGCAATTTTTTTGTGTGAGACTTTAGAATGATTTTTTTTTTTTTTTGCATTTGCCTGAAGATTTAAATGGCAACAAGATTCATTTGACAGGTTGTAGTGGCTATTATAAACAATCAATATTATATAACCTAATATCAGTTTAGTTTCTAGTAAAAATTCCCATAGTAATGTGAGATTTTTATTCATTTTTAGTTTGGTTTTCTATTACCTTAGCACATTTTAATGAGGTCAAGACTTCAAGAATTTTGGAATTGTACTGTACTTGCAGAAATGTATAAATACGAGGGAAAAAAATACCTAACTGAAATTACAATAATATGTGTATTACACACATTTTCACCTAAAATACGTAACATAAATTTTTTCTACCAAAAAGTTGGTCAGCTTCAAATTTGAGTGTAATAGAGTGGGTTGCACCTATAAGCTTAAAATAACTTGGATGAATGCTGTTTTATAACAGAAGTGTATCTGGTCCTACCAGAATCTGAAAACTATTTGAAAAGGTGTAGTAATAACAGTGAAAACCTGTAATGAGCCATTGTGTTCTTTATAAGATAGTTTATCATAGGGTTTTGCCTAAGAATTCTAGCTCACAATACTTTATGAAGGAGTTGTTTTTAATAGTCCTGCATAGTAATTTTTCATTGATACTTAGCCAAGCAAAGAATGCAGTTGTTTTTGTTCTGTGGAACTAAAAATGAAGCATTCTGAGAGATCTGACATTCCAAGTGTACAATACATACTGAAGCCTTTAGATGGAGACATACTTCAAATAAACACCCAATATTCAGTTCACAGTGCATTGTGTAAATACAAGAAAAAGCTAAAATAAATGAGAACCAAATATTGAAAGAAAATGAGGGAAATGGTCTGGTACTTGTACCATCATAATGTTAAAAATTACTTACTCTTAACTACATTGGCAATTGAATATTGAGAGCATGTAAAGCTGACAACAGCAGAAAGGTTACATGTTCTTGTATAATCAACTGTATTTACTGCTGATGCATGTTTCCAAGAAATGTATTATACTGTAAATAAAAATTCTGTTGTTGACATTACAGAACTCTGTGTAATCAGCAGCATACATCAAAAGGCCTCTGATAGCCGTATTAGTCTCATTTCCTGTTAAGAATCAGACTAAATTACAATATGAGCACTTCCCAGAATAAGCTAACAAAATGCATTCTGTTAAAAGACATAATTTGGGTGCCTATGTAAAAATCAGGAAGTATTTTAGCAGAAAAGTACTAATGCTTTTCTTTTTATTCTATTGTCTTCTGTACAGCAATATATTCAACCTTACTGGCAAGCTTATCATACTAATTATTACATCTAGTAGTTCAGTTATTCTCATGATTTACAGATGAATACCCCAAGATCAAAACATTAATGGTATAAATCAGGATGGTTGGATCCAGATATGCTGCACTCCCACGTCAGAATCTGTTAATTTGATTTTTATTTTTCTTACAAATGTGGCATAAAAAAGGTGGACATTTTAGTTAAGATGTATCTCCTGACAATTCTATAAAAGAAGCAGACATCATGTTGTGAAAATGAACACATAACTGCTGCTGTAGTGGACTTGTGAACAATGGATATCTTTCCTTCAAACTGAAGTACCAGGAAATTATCTGAGAAAGCCCAAGTGGTTTTATGCATCCTTCTTAATCCATTCAAATCACATAATTTTATACTATCTCTACACATTTACGCTGGGTTGTGTGGCTCACAAGCTTACAGTACGTTTTATGTCAGGGCAGTATGAATTAAATCCAAACAGTCCTGAACAGTATAATTCTGACTACATTCATTGCACCTCTAAAATGCATTTAATTTGGAACCAAATCTCATCCCCACTTTTGTTTTCTTTTATGAATTTTAGTACTCATATATGAAAATACAAATGTCTGTTGATATTTTGAGATCATAACATTGTGTGACATAAAAAGTGTTTTGTTTTTCATTTGAAACCGCCTAGGTTTGAAGGACTACATCAAGTAAGATATAAGCAGATCTAGAGAGGTTCTAATGGGGGGGCATTACTTCGTGTTAAAGTATTAAGGTAACAGTCATCAAGGCTATCTGCAGATGTAAAGCCCTTTTTCTTTCCCTTGCCTTTTCTTTATTTTACGTCTTAGTGCAGAGCAGATACCTGCTCTTTATTAACATGTAAAGACACCAAAGTATCTTCTGTGCAGGTGTTTCTGTTGGATCAGCCAAAAAACGCAGAACCGAGACAATGGAGTGACTTGTGGTTTGCACGCTTTGTGTGAGAAACTGCAGGCTGATGCTAAGAGAGAAGGACCTTTCATTAAAAGTGGTGTTAAGTTTCACTGCGTCACTTTTCTGCTGATTCTTTAGATTTGGGAGGTATTTCTAACCTCTCTACAGATGTAAGGCTTTGATTCAACGCACTTGTAAATAACTAGAATCCAACTCTGCTTTGCAGATGTTGAGGATAGAAGTCAAAATGAATTATTTTCTCAGAAATTCGATCCTCTTTGTCAGTCGGTAGATCTTTAGAATAAATGCATTTTTTATTTAATGTCAGTTTCCTCAGAAGACTACATTCTAGCCCACAGATGCTGAGGTTTTCTTCGGTGAGCAAATGTGGTGGTTGCGCTTCCTTCTGGTCACCTGGTGTATAGTATCTGCTGTTACAGAGCAACACTTCTCCAATCTGCTATGGATTATGAGTTGTATGCTATTTTTGGCCTGAGTTTCTTGAAGATGGTGGGAATGGATCAGGAGCAATGGCAGTTCATAGGAATTAAACTACATGCTGCTTCTGATTAATAAGCTTTTAATAGGGATGTTTTGCAGAGAAAGTGTCTTACTTTGCAATGTTTAAATATCATCTGCTTGCTGTTTGGCTGTGAAGTAGCTTATATGCTGTACTTGAGGCCACCTAGGTGTGTTTTTTAAAATGTCATCTGTATTTGCATTGCATTCAAGGGACAGTACCAAGAAACAGTTTCTTTCAAGACTTTCTACCAGTATGCAGTATATAAGTCTGTGACAAGTGATATTACAGAAAGTCATGTCACTTTTAACTGCTTGCATTAGATCTTTCTGATTTCCCCAGTGCTCTTCTGTTGTTTGATTAATACTACTTGGTTTCAAGCGAGGTATCAGAAAGCATAGTTTTGAGTGAATATTCTAAGGACAATGTAAGATTTTTGCCATAGGACCACCTTCACTAGAATAAATATAACATTTCATTTTATCTTTATATGGGTTTTTTTGCCCACATTCTCTGTCCTCTCCCTGCTTCCCCATCACCTCCCTCCCTCCATTATACTTCCTCCAGGTATAATGCTTAACATAAGGATCCAAATAACTACTGTGTTCCTTCAAAACAGAGTGGCACATGGGCACTTTATTTAAATAAAAACAAGGCAGAATCAAAGGAGAAAAAATTCCATTGTGGGTTTTTTTCCCACTGTATTCTTGATACAGTGTTAATCTGAAATCTCTGTTCAGGTCTACCGTACCTCTCTTGAACAGCCTTGCTTTCTTCTGCAGTAGGCTGTACATCAGTATACATCTTTTGTAAGGCTTCAGTGTGCCAATAATGAATATATCATACAACCATGAAGAATCTACTTTCCTTGTTTTAATTCATGGCAAAGTTCTGAAAACATTTGTTTTGGTGCTTTAATGAATTGTATTATCGTGTCTGTATTGTCTGAATATTTCTCTGTGTTGTTTTTTTTTTTTTCTTTTAACCCTTCCTTTTGAATTTCAAGACAAGTGAAAGCATAGGGTATGTTTCATATCCTTCAAAGAATTAGTTATGCATCTTGGGCATTGGCACACTTTCATTACATATTATTTTGCTACAAAAATTGAATTCTGTTTTTCTTCCCAAACAATAAGTTTTCTTCCCAAACAAAAATCTCAGTTTAATTGATAGTATCCTAAACAAGAAAAAGAGCGTAGACTGGTAGCGGGTTTTGAATTAAAAAATTGAACGGAGCAGATGGAAATCTGGGCTTAACCAGCTACTTTAAGTAACTTTAAAGGACTTTTTATGCCCTTTGAACAAGTTAACATTTTGCCACTCTATAGAAGCTTGTAAAGTAGTTTGAGATCATTAGATGTGGAAGAAAAAACCACACCTGAGTCTTAAGTGTTATTATCTGGATAATTTAGAATGGATATTGTCATGCAAGTGATTTCTGTGAGGTGCCATCATTTAAAACAATTTTAGAGATTTCCAATTCAACTGATTGTCTCCATGCTAACTTGAACACTAATGTGAAATAGGCATCCTGCTATTCAACCTTGTCAAGACGAAGAATTTCTGGATGTACATAAAAGAGATTTTTAAGTGTCTGGGGAATATTAATGTTGAAAAGTAAGAGACCTACTGAGTCAGTGAGCTCTGGGCATTAGGCAGTATGTGAGTCAACAGATCTGTTTCATATCTAGGGCTTTAGTGAACTAATGGTGTAGTTAAGTGGGTGTTTTGCATGTGGGAGAACTGATCTAAGAGAGTTTCCATCTTGATACAGCCCGTAACAGCTTGTTTTCTTCCTCTTTTCTCAGTTCACTATTTTCTTGGTAGAGCTGGTGAAGCTGCTCAGTAAACTGGGTCACTGAAACCAACTGCACTGAAACCAAACAAGCAGGAGCAGCTGAAACTGCAAATGTTTTGAACTGTACAGTTGACTTGCATGCATGCATACTGCTCTACTAGATGGGCATGTTACATCAAACCATGCGTTGTTTATGTTTCGCATGGGCCCACGTAACATGACTAATTGGGACCTTCTTGATGGTTGAGCTAACTCAGAGAAAGGAAACTGATACACATGCTTCTGTTTTTCAGTTCTTCTCTTTCCTGAATTTGGCTCTTGCATAGTATTAAAGTCCCTTAAATTCTTGGACATGGATGTGGGAATACCCTTGCAGCATTGTTGGGCCATGCTTATGAAGTTATAATTTTAGTGTGTTGTCTTAAATGACATAAATTGTTTCATATCAGTTGATTTTGCCTTCACTTTTCCTCTTTATGCATATTTTATAATACGTTGTATACAATTTTTGCACCTGTAATAGGACACTGGGCTAGTTGGATCATTGCTGACCTTCATTATGGATCTTGTATCCTAATATGTACTTATATATATACATAAAGATCTAAAGAAGCACATTATTTTCTGGTTATAAGGAGGTACAACTTTCTTTCATTCTATCAACAGAGAATTTTCCTGTTAGGGTCATTGATCACAGTGTCATGAGAGAGGGATTTTTGAGTTTTAAGTCTGAATCTGCCAGACGTCATTTGACGTCTCTGTAAACTAGACTTAGTGGTTTATTTCATGCTTATGGTGTGATTAATAATTATCCATATTTGGAGAAGAAATTTAATGTATGTGTGTATTTCATGGTGTTGGACTGAAAAACTGTATATGGAAAAAAATACATAGATGCAGACATGTGGCAGGTGCAGCTAGCAATTAATGTGCATAAAGTTAGATGCACAGATTGTATAAAATTATTATTAAGAAACACAGTGCTAATGTTTATATGGTATACATATATATATATATGGTATATATCATTGTTAAACATGATGAGGAGATAAGCTACTAGGAATTTATTTCCAACTTTGTATTCTTCAAAGATCTCTTGGTGAATACTCTAAATTCTATCAAAAATGTTGCACTTTTATGTACGTAACAGTAAGTTTTAAGTGAGCATGTGTGTGTGCTGCATAGGCACCAGAGGAGCTGACAAAGGATTCCTTTAGTTAAAGCAGGCATATACTGAATTTTGAACTACCTTTTAAATACTTAAATTGTCAAGCAAGCATTTTGCAAAGGAAGGGTTTTCAGTATATAATTCCCTAATGTAGGTCAATTAAAGCTATAACACTTTCCTAAATTTGAATCTCTAGATCAAGTGTTTTTTCCTAGTTGTACATTTTCCCTCTGTGCATTTATTTCAAATGTTAATAAAGTTTTCATCTACAAAAGGCTTAGAATTGACAGAACAAAACTCTTTCTTTTTAAATGATGACAACTACTACTGTTTCTGTCTGCAGGTAGTGGAGGACATGCTAGAGGACGAGGAAGAAGAGGATGACAGAGATGACAAGGTAATTATCTTTCCTAGCACTTGGGTATCTGGGGATGGGAGAATTTAGACATGACACTGTTTTTACCGACAGTTAAAAAAGGAGTTGATGTGGTTTAGTCCAGAAAATTGGACAGAGCTGTTTATCATCCTAATAATGCTATAGTGTGTTGCAGGAAAGGTTAGAGGTCTATAAATCCTGCTGTTTTTCTTTTTTTTTTCTTTTTCTTCTTTTTCTTTTTTCTTTTTCTTTTTCTTCTTTTTCTTTTTTCTTTTTCTTTTTCTTCTTTTTCTTTTTTCTTTTTCTTTTTCTTCTTTTTCTTTTTTCTTTTTCTTTTTCTTCTTTTTCTTTTTTCTTTTTCTTTTTCTTCTTTTTCTTTTTTCTTTTTCTTTTTCTTCTTTTTCTTTTTTCTTTTTCTTTTTCTTCTTTTTCTTTTTTCTTTTTCTTTTTCTTCTTTTTCTTTTTTCTTTTTCTTTTTCTTCTTTTTCTTTTTTCTTTTTCTTTTTCTTCTTTTTCTTTTTTCTTTTTCTTTTTCTTCTTTTTCTTTTTTCTTTTTCTTTTTCTTCTTTTTCTTTTTTCTTTTTCTTTTTCTTCTTTTTCTTTTTTCTTTTTCTTTTTCTTCTTTTTCTTTTTTCTTTTTCTTTTTCTTCTTTTTCTTTTTTCTTTTTCTTTTTCTTCTTTTTCTTTTTTCTTTTTCTTTTTCTTCTTTTTCTTTTTTCTTTTTCTTTTTCTTCTTTTTCTTTTTTCTTTTTCTTTTTCTTCTTTTTCTTTTTTCTTTTTCTTTTTCTTCTTTTTCTTTTTTCTTTTTCTTTTTCTTCTTTTTCTTTTTTCTTTTTCTTTTTCTTCTTTTTCTTTTTTCTTTTTCTTTTTCTTCTTTTTCTTTTTTCTTTTTCTTTTTCTTCTTTTTCTTTTTTCTTTTTCTTTTTCTTCTTTTTCTTTTTTCTTTTTCTTTTTCTTCTTTTTCTTTTTTCTTTTTCTTTTTCTTCTTTTTCTTTTTTCTTTTTCTTTTTCTTCTTTTTCTTTTTTCTTTTTCTTTTTCTTCTTTTTCTTTTTTCTTTTTCTTTTTCTTCTTTTTCTTTTTTCTTTTTCTTTTTCTTCTTTTTCTTTTTTCTTTTTCTTTTTCCTTTTCCTTTTACTCTCCTTTTCCTTTTCCCTTTTTATTCCATTTCCTTTTCTGTCCAGAGTTGGATCAAATATTTTTTTCTACCAGGAACAAAAACAACTCAGCCTGTCTGGAATTTGATAGCCCTTGTGAAGATAACTGCAGCAACAACTGTTTTTGAAGGACAAAAATTCCTCCTGTCTTGAGCATCACAAATAGGGCTGCACTTCAGGGGACAGATGGTGTGGAAATAGCAACTCTGTACTCCTTAAGAATGGGATATTGACATCTAAAATTTTCAAAGAGTTGCTGGATAGCAGAATGGCTTGAATGTTTTCCACTCCATAAAACATTTAAATAATCAGAGTTCTCGTAGACATCCACTTGATTTCAAGTTTGCATTGTAGCCCTGTAAGCTGGAACACCATAGCAGATCATTCACCTATTTGAGAGGACACGGTTCAGTTTAGATGCTGCTGGTTAGATTGCTACCATGGTAAATAACAACTCATTTCCACATATTATTGAGCCAAGCTATGGGACTTCTTGGATTGGTTGTCCCCCAGAGAGAGGGAAAAAAAAAAAGAAACTAAATCAGAATGACCTTGCACCATTGAAGCAATGGCTAGCACTGGCAGAATGGCTTTCTGGTGAGATGAGTGGAGTGAAAACAGTCCATTTCTTTCTCGTATTTTCCTATCACGAAGGTGATATTTGTAGAAGAAAAGAAAAAGCAAAAAAAAAAAAAGATAGTTTTACAACAACTCTGTATTAAAATTCAGATTATTTTGACCTTCACAGATGTTCCTCCACTTCTGTTGTAATAAAGCAATTTTTTTTTTCCTAAGAGGAGAAAAACAGTGCATCTTAATTTATGCTTTTGACCTTTTTTTCTGGCTGAGATGTACATTTATACACCACTGTAAGAATTCATATGCTGGCAGCAGCATTTGAAATGTCAGAAAATTCACCATGATTAGTTAATCCCCTGAATGATTATTTTTCTGTTAGCTAACACCTTAGATGTAAGAGATGATAAAAAAATAAGAGTATTTTCCTTGTTCCATTGCCAGGTCAAACATTTTACAATTACTATGTGAAATTCTTCTACACATCACTTAAATTGTTAGCTACGTAATTTCAGAATCAGCAAACACTGTACTAACAAAATCTTCTTTTACAAAACACATATGTGATTTTTTCAACACTAAATGCTATGAGCATCCACTTCTGGTAATAAAATATATGATTCATTGTAGAAGTCCATCATGTAGCTGTGGAGAGCTTGTATTTTATCTCAATATGCTACTTTTAAATCGTCATTTGTTTTCTGGTAAACACTGATCTACCATCCATTTGAGACCATTTTCTCCTGTTTCTTTCTGCTTGGTTATGAGAGCCTGTGCAAATGTGTCATACCATACATTTGTACATGTACACATACCCACATACAAATGTGTGTATATTCCTGGATATTTTAATCACTGTGATTAGTTCACAAAGAATAGTAGTTGACTGCTTGTAGTTTAGACCAGCCTATGTAGTTACTGCTTAGTGGGTTTTGGAAATTGCTAAAGAAACTCTTTTAAAGGAGAAGATGAGGGTGGAGGTCAGCCCCTCCCTCCCCCCAGTTCTCTGGTGATTCTCTGAGCAAACACCAGGCAAAACGTATCTAATTAGAAATATCACTTTAGGTTTCAGTGTTGTGATCTAATATTCAGCTTTCTGAAACTGACACCACAGTTCAAACATTTTTCTAGATCTAGTTACCAAGGTTGAATAAAAGGGAGTGCTGACATTACCGTGTGCATTCAGTGAGCCCATTTATTGAATATTTAAGAGCTGGTTTTCTATACAGAAGGTGTTAAGGTTGATTTTTATAAATTCAAAGCTGTCTTCATTATTGCAAATGTTTTGAGCTCTCAAGATTGAATATGCTGTTTGAATTGCATAAAAAATTACACTTTTTAAAACAAGCATGTATGGACTACCCTATTTATTCAGTATGTTTGCAGTGGGCGTTATTTTGCACTAGGTTAAATTGTAAATTATAAGCACATGATTAAGACTGAGTTGTTTGTTGTTAGAAGCCAGTAGGCTGTTTTTCCTTTCTGGTGCACGAGACATACTGTCTTAGCTACTCCTGTTCCTCTTACATTTTTTGGTCTAAATGGAAGGGTGCAGTTTCGTGTTATCTTAGTTCATGTGTGTTTTCTGAAAGCTATGTGCAAAATGAATTTTTGTGAGGAAAAAAATGCATGTTTTGTAACACCAGCTAGTAGTTTCCTCTGGCTTTTATTATTTCTCTTGTTTTTTCATGTGGTATAATAGAAAACTCAAGAAAATGGGTTTTCTTATGTGAAGAAAGTTACAAGATTAATAAATGTGCCAAAGCCTTCCTTTCATTAAAACTGAAGAATGTGTTGCAAATATGTAAGATATGCCCCAGCTGTTTGACCATGGCCAGTGTCTTTGCTCCATGATTACCACAAGGAAGCTGTTAGTCCTGTAACCTTTGGACTTAACGATCAATAGCGTATTACATGGCATGGAACTGGTGCACCTGTTTTCCATTTAGCAAAGGTTCCTTGCAGGCTTTACCTAAACCTATCCATATGTTTTCACTTATCAGATTGTTGGGCGATTATGAAAAGTGTCTTTCTTTAGAGCTGACTTGGATATTAGTTACTTGCTCACAGTGAAAGGATAACTCTTTAGCTACTTGACGACCTCAGTGTGGGCACGCACTGATATAGGTTGTGTGTCATGGAGGGACATTGCTCAACATCCTTAAATTGCAGAGTTACAGAAATAGTAAACTAAGGATGATGAATGCTGAAATATAGGAAATTAGTTAATGTAATGCATTTTATTAATAATGCCAGGTAATATTGAGAGGAGTTTGACAAGATAGATTTGCACTTACTGTGTCTCATTCTAACCTTCTGGATTTTAGTAACTTTTTTCACCCTCTGCTGCAATCAAGACAGGACTGTTAATTTAAGGCCATAGGATGTGGTTTTTTACTCGAGAATCTTAACTTTCATCTTCTTGTGAATAATAAACTAAGGCAGCAGGTATACTACTTTTCTGGTTACAAAGTGGTGCTTAGCAGTGGAACACTGTTTCCTGATTTTCCTTCTTTGTCATGTTATGTATTTAGGAATTGAAAAAAATGTAGTTTGTTTGGCTCAAGCATTTGTCCTCCATTTAATACTAATTTTTCCAAGAAACAGCACTGTATTCTGCATTCCATATGTTCTGTAATGCTTGCTAAACCTATGCCAATCACAGATTTACAGTTTAATCTGATTTCTCTCTCTTCTTTTTTTCTTTTGGCTCCTTTCCAAACACTGATTTGTAGCATATCTTAGCAAATAAGGGGTGAGTTAAATTGCATGAAGTCAGGTTATCAATAAGCTATCAAACATAGCGGTCAATATGCATAATCGATGTATCTAAGGTTTTCATTTGTCATTTAAGAAGCTCACATATGCTTTTCACACAGCTTTATTCTTTGAACAAGCTCAAGGTAAGATTTCAGATAATCACAAAAAATTTCAGCTCAGCATTTTGCAGGGAGCCCTCAGCATGCCACAGAATCACGCCAGTGCAGGCATAAGTGGAGGAAGATGCATGGTATGAACACTATTTTGTTTTACCTTTATATTAACAGTAGCACTACTTTATTAAGAAAAAAATATTTAAAATATTTGTACATTTGGCTACTTTCTCTTTAGGCTTTCATTCTCTGAAAAATTCTTTACAGTTCTCAGTCAATGATACTGTATTTCAAGATAACTAGAAGCTTTTGCAATGAATGATAATTGAGTCAAATTAAAATATGTTTTACAGCTTTTAGTCATTGCTGCTAAGAGGTACCAACTTTGTTCTCAAGCTAAGGTATGTTTGTAACCAGCCTCAGAAGCATGCCTTGCATTTTTACTGATAGTATATCGTGAGGAGGAGGAAAGATAGCTCCAATGTAGCCTACATTTTTATATTCTGTAAAAGAGAAGATTGCAATCTATTACAGTGGCAGGTATTGTCTGTAAAATAAATGGTGGAAAAATGATGTCAAGAAATAGAGAATGAGCAGAGTTAAAATTGCAGAATATATAAATTTATCGGTTCACCTATAGCTTGATTCCACCATTAAATTCTACATGAACATAGCATCTAAATACTAACTGTAAATAAAAAACCAACAGCAGCTTCCAGTCAAAACTGTAGCTATGTATGAAGCTGTTACCCTCTCACATCTTAGCTTATAACACTATGTGTACTGAAAAAAAAACTCTACAACAGAGCAATCTACAGCATATGGCTGCAGAAGTCAAACTTCTCAGTACAGTTTGGTTTCAGCTTAGTTTAGTTAGTCATGTAGAAATGGTGGTAAGAGGTGTGTAGTTTTTATAAAAATTGTGCGTAATATGAGGGTCGATGGTGTAGACTGCTTCAGCCCGTACTCTGGAATATCAGCTGATGCTGGTTTTGATCATTGGATCACCCCCAAGTCACAGCCGTGGAGTTACTTTTGCTTGGCTATACCTTGGATCACGTGGAGCCTTTGCACAGCAACTTTCACAAAAAAAGCAGTTTTCATCCTCCCTTGTACTGGGACATCATATAAGCTTCATCATTAATGTAAACATCTTTGAAAAGAGGTAATTTGGACAGCCTTCTGAAGGGTTTAGTTTTAATGAGATCGGGTTTCTTTGGCCTGGTGCAGTCTTGAAATACTATCAAAATCAGTGAAGTAAAATAAGAATTAGTAAAAACAGAATCTGAGATTTATATTTGAAGTTTGTCATTTGAGGAGGGGGGTGGGAGTGTGTGTGTGTGTGGGTGTGTGTGTGTGTATGTGTGTGATAGTCCCTGGGCACCATGGGTCTTGGTTTGAGACAATTTAAAGGAGAACACTCTGGAATGAGTTTTCTCCCTTTATAGTTTTAACCAATCCCTTTCCACCAATAAAGAATGAATACAAGTAGATATAACTGAAAAAATAACAGTTTACTAACAAGCAGAACAGCAACAGACAAAAAATAACTGCTAGATACAGAATTGCTAAATCCTGCAGATTTCCCCCAGAATAAAGACCGGCCCAAAAATGCCTGGGACACTGCCCTGGGTGGGGCTCCACAGCCAAGTGTGTGATTCAAAGGACAGAGGAAAAGAAGGTGTCAGTCTTGCCCCTGCCCCCGCTTCTGCTCTGCTTATCTCCCCAACAGCTGGGGCTCCAACTGGTATTCTCTGGATCAAGGGGCTAGAACCTGGGGAGAGACTTTGCTTTCCTTGTGGCGGGAGATGGCAGGACAGGCAAAGCAAGGCAGCTGGGCTGGGACAACTCGTGGTCTTCTCTCCTTGGCTGGTCATCATTGGCAAGTTGGACTGGCTTGGATTGGAGTAGGGGCTTCCCCTCTTGGTGGCAACAGGTGGGCACCTGTGGAATTTACCCCAAGGCAGCCTCTCTGAGATGAGAAAAATGAAAAAAAATGAAAAGAGAACCCCAAAAGGGAAGAAAAACCTCTGCCAAAGCAAAGACCAAACAGCCAGTGAAGCAAACACTACACAGCAAAAGGCAGCATGCTGCCTGGGAGGGCCGATTTTAAAAACGCCCCTGACAGCACCCCTTACACATAAGATTCTCATTTTTAGGATCTTGAAGATTCGGTAACAATTTTTGGGTACAGAAGGATGTGGAATACAATAACATTGTGGATTACCCCAGGACAGTCTAGAAACTGTGGAATGAATTACACTTACCCATGTAAATGGTGTTTTTCACCTGTGACCAATACAGTGAGTAACATTCCTCATATATGAACTAATCCAAGTATAATTCAATAAATTAATAAATCAAGTAAAGAATATGTCTGAATTATGTTAGATGTTTAAGAATGTGACATAGTTTTGCCCTACATTTTTCCTCTACCCTTAATATTATTTCTTAATATAACCAAGCAGATTTAAATTCTTTGAGGCCAAACAAAGAGCTATTTTCACCTCGGTCCTCAAAACGTAACTTTAGGGTGTATTTAAAAACAGATGTGTCTCAAGAGAGAAATAATGAGTGTTAAAGGAAATAACCAAAACCCTTCACTGCTGGCTTCACTTTGAAACCTTCTGCATGTGAAGGTTGGTTTATACCATAGCTTCATGTTGCTTCAAAAGTGGTGAGAATGGACCATTACCATTCTTCATTCTCTAACAGAATCTTGTTGAAGTAGTTTCACACAGAATCTTGGGATCTGGGATCTGTTTGAACTACCGCCATGAACCACTTGCAACTCTAAGCAAGCCATGTAGTTTGTAGCCATGTGCCAGCCACCTGAATGTTTCTTCAGGTTTGTTTGTAACTCCATTTTTTTACCTTCCAAAGGACAGCTGCAAATGTCTTTGGAAAGATGCCTTTTGAACTTTTTCTACAGCAAAGTGTAGAGCCCACAATACAGAACAAATCTTCCTCCACGTCCCACAGGAAGCAGAGGTGGTAATGTGTAAGTGTGGTGGGTTGACCCTGGCTGGATGCCAGGCACTCACCAAAGCATCTCTATCACTCCCCACTGCAACAAGACACAGGAGACAAAATACAACAAAGGGTTCGTGGGTTAAGATAGGGACAGGGAGAGATCACTCACCAATTACCATCACAGGCAAAAGAGACTCAACTTGAGGATATTAATTTTATTTATTATGAAGAAAATCACAGCAGATAATGAGAAGTAAAATAAATCTTAAAACCACCTCCACTCCTCCCTCCTTCCCAAGCTCTACCTCCTCCCCTTTAGCAGTGCAGGAAGATGGGGAATGGGGGTTACAGTCAGTTCATCACACATTGTTCCTGCCACTGCTCAGGAAGAAGAGTCCTTGCCCTGCTCCAGCACTGGGTCCCTCCCACAGTGTCCTCCACAAACGTCTCCAATGCTACTCTGTCCTGCGGGTAGCAATTCTCCACAAACTACTGCAGCATGGGTGGCTCTTCCACAGAATACAGTCATTCAGGCACAGCCTGCTCCAGCATGAGTCCGCTACAGGTTTACCAAGTCCTACCAGGAAACTTGCTCCGGCATGGTCTCCTCTCTTCATGGGTCTTCCCTACCAAGAGCATGCTCTAGCATGGGTTTCCAACAGGTTCGCAGCCTCTTTTGGGCATCCACCTGCTCTGGCATTGGTCTCCTCCACAGGCTGCAGATGGATCTCTGCATCCCCGTGGACCTCCATGGGCTGCAGGGGCACAGCTGCTTTGCCACGATCTGCACAACGGGCTGCAAGGGAATCTCACCTCCCATGCCTGGAACGCCTCCTGTCCCTCCTTCTCCACTGACCTTGATTTCTGCAGAGTTGTTCCTCTCTTATATTCTCACTTCACTCTTTCGTGGCCACATTAACATCTGTACAATAACTTCTTTTATTTCATTCTTAAATATGTTATCTCAGAGGCTTTATGATCATTGTTGGGTTCAGCCATGGTCAGTGGTTGGTCCATCTTGGCTGGCATTGGCTCTGCCAGCTGGCTCTGCCAGACATAGGAGAAACTTCCAGCAATTTCTCGCAGAAGCCACCTCTGTAGCCCACCCTCTACCAAAACCTGGCCACGTAAACCCGTGACAGTAAGATACAACTTTGGAAGCCTTGTAGAAGAAAAGTGGTGGTTGAAATGTGCTAGCATGAGATAAGTGCTACATGGACCGAGTTCCCAGTGGAGCATGTGGTTGACACAGTGTGACTGAATGAGAATGAAGGAGTGGCAGAGGTGATGCTGGGGGAGGAGAGGATCCTCAGCAGCATGGCTGTGTACAATATGGATGTTGTATTGTAGTCTGTGTTTCCAAATGAGGTTTGATGCTGAGGCTTGCACTACAACACAGATGAAATTCCACAGCTTAAGTTAGGTGTTTGACTTCATTGATATGCTTGTAAGAAAAATTACAATCTCGACTACAAAAATTTGCCAGGACAGTTGATCAGGCTTTGCTGTGCTTTGTGGAGGAATATACAGGAATGTGGGGAAATAAACTGCAAGTTTGTGCAAACAATATGCATGTATTTGTTTGCAGTTTGAAATGTCTGTGTGTCAGTGGAAAATTTTACTTAATGTTGATGTGTGGGTCAGTGACAAAGTTGCAGGACAGATCATCTAGGCAAAATATAATCCTGATGAAAGAAGCACCCCTGCCCAAAGTATTTAAGTACAAAGCTCATCCTGGAGCAGTGTGGTATGGAATTAAAAAGTTGGTGTTGTGCAGCAGCATCCAGGACACATCACAGCATGGTAGAGAGCAGAGTCTGCCTCTACTTAGGTGTAATCTGCTGGCAGATTAAGAAGCAAATTTAGCATAAGTAAAGCTTGTGGACACATAGTGTATACAACTGCTTTCTTCTGCTTCCTTTTTGTTCTGTGATAGGAATTTTATGTCTTTACTGATAACTACTAGAAAAGCTCCAAAGGTAAGAAGCTTGTCCAGGCTGCTCCTGCTTGGACTCATGAGATGTCAAGCACTGGAACCCAGTGTTGGGGAGGGCACTTGAATCCACTTGTGTGGATTTACTGACTTTTCTGTTGAGTTGCATGCCAAGAGTACGGACACCCACCCATGAAACCTATTGGAACAGCTCTGAGTTGAGGAATCTGCATGAATAAGAGCTGGAACAGGCAGAAAGAGTGGCAATTACAATATGTAAAAATAAACACGAAGACAACCTAGGGAGAAAGAATGGCCAGTCATTGGGCAGGCAAGGATGTGATGATGCTGAGACCTACATCAAGAGAAGGCAAGGAGGCAGGGAGAGGCCACAAAACCCCAGGTGCAGGTGTTTTGGGGTAACAGGTGTGGATTGAAGATCCAAGTAGGAATATGCAGAGTTTGCCTTAAATCTCCCATACATTAATTTCAGAGCAGTTGGCTTCACCTTCACAGTAATTCTTTGAATGCAGTCTTCAGTGTACAATGTAGATAGAGTTGAAAATTAGGATTTATGGCATATGGAAAAGCAATAAATGGTTGGTTTTGCACTCTGACTTGGTATTAAATGTGACTTAAGGACCAGGGTGGTGTCTGTGTTATCTACATGATCAGCAAATGCATGTTTGACTGGTTTAGGAGCAGTTGAGGTAATATGATAGGTTAATGTACAGCTGTAGCAGTCTGATAGTGCAGTGTTTTTATTGATTTGTCTGAGTAAATGCACCTGGGTATTAGGTTTGCTTGTCACAGTGCTTAGTGCCTGGGGTAGTTGAGCAAGTTACTTTTCCACTGAGTTGACCCCAAAGTCCCAGAGTCTCTCAATCAAACTCCTTAGATTTCATACACTGGCAATTCCTTTCCTTTTCTAATGGGCTATATTAAAGAAAATGTGTCACCTTTTGCACCATGTAATACTAAATCAGATCAGAATTCATGCACAATTATGTCAGTGGAAATATAATATTACAGGCCTGCTTATCTCAAGATAGCACATGGAAAAATAAACTTGCACAGCTGACAGATTTACTTGATTCTGGAGATAAGTTATTTGTAAGTAATTGAGCTGAGAAATGTATATGGATTATTTTAATACATATCAAAAATATATAAGAAAAAGAACTAATAAATATTTAAGTATCGTTTCTTTCTTCTTTCTCTTTCTCTTATTTTCTTTCTCTTTTTATATTTTCTTGGCCTGTTCAGGTGCTAAGTCCAGGATGGGAAAACCAGATTTTTGTTCTGAAGGCTAACAACTTTAGAAAAACAAAATGGATACCACTCCTTTATATAATGTCATAGGTACTTTAATGCCAGAGTAACAAAGAGCTCTGAGAGAAAAGCATTCTTTTGTAAAGGTATTGATTTCTGTTAGTCTTTAACAGAGTGAGTAAGTCAGAACAGCATTGCTAATCCAAAGCTTTCTTGCAATCAGAAATAGTAATTTAAGATCAATTGCTCAGCAGATGTGGTTTTTAGTATTTTACACAAAAGACTGGTATGATTCCTCCTACCCTCAACTATGAGCCAGTGTCTTGCTATGTCTTTAATGCATGATATTAGCTATAATTTAACATTAAGTATGGAAAAGCTGTTTGTTGATCTTTAATTACTATTTGATTAACATTTTAAATACCAACAGGAAAAGAGTAGATGAAAATACTTTGTAGTGCCTTCTCTGCTGCTGAGTAGGAGGCTAATTTGTAGTTGGATTATTTTTTTTTTTTTAATTTGTAGGTAATTTGAAATTTGTGTGTATATTCATGTACACCAGAGCATCTTCTTTTGTATTTTCTGTACTCACAGGACTGCTTTCCTTCCCACTCTTGAAGAACTCATGCTGCCTGAATATTTTAGATCAATACAGAGCATATAGTGAAGATCAAAAAAGAGTTTACTCAGCTATTTTTCTGAAGTGTGATACAATTCCCTGCATTTTGATAGAGGAATGGTTTGCATAGTAATAGTTGTGGTTTCTGTGTAGTCCATTAAAAATTAAGAATTTATAGTCTGTTCAGGGAATGCTTAAAGCTGCATTCTCAGAAATTACATTATATAATGTTATAGGCCAAGAATCAGTTTGTTACTAAATAGTTGTTTCAAGCAGCTCTTACATTCTGTAATCCTTTTCACTCATCTACCTCAGAATATATGGATTCAGAAGAAAATGTTTTTTAACACCATGATGTTTTTAGAAAGAAAAACTTTATGCTGAATTTTGAAGTCTTAATGCATAAATACAGAAATATCATTCCCTGAAAGTGTTAAGGATTTTTTTTCCCCAGTGATATGTTGTCTGCTTACTGGACGTTGGAGTTTCTTTGCTTTTGAGACTGGCTGCCTTTGAAAGGAAAGCACAGCAATTTGGTCTGGGGCTGTGTTTTCCTCTGATGCCAGTTAGACTTTTTGGAACTACCATAGTGCCAAAACGGCCCAATCAAAAACTAGCAGATTGAAAAGCAGCACTTGACACTGCTGAAGCTCTCCAAAAGAATTTGCTAAGAAACACCTTAGTAATGCAGCTGTTTTACAATGTGTCTTTGAATCTGGTCAAAGAACAGCACAACCCCTCCTTGGGAGCCTGCTGGGAGAGTAATATAGGGAAAGTACAGCAAATTTTGTAATTCAAAGTTAATGTTTTGATGAAGAGCTAAGGTGTCACTGCAGACAGACGTTTTCAAATGAGCCTGTAAAAATACCATTGGCTTTTAAAAGCAGGTCAGCATTACAATGCAAGGAAAAGTAGAACAATATACAAGGTTTGATGAAGTACGTAGAATAAAGCCAGAGGGCTTTTTTGGATACCAAATCAGAGTAGTTACAAAATGTAAAGAATAATTGCAAAGGGTTGGAGGAATTAGTTTTCATAATCTGAACATGAAAATCATTCAGAAAAAATAGTAATATCTTTAAAAAAAACCACTGAAATTAAAGGATCTGCAATCGGTGGGATCCTACACCATATTCTTATTTCAATATTCTTTAACTTTTTGAATAAGGTAATTGAATAAGAATGATGTCTGTAAGGGCTTCCAGAGAGTCAAAAAGGATGTATTTCATCAAGTATGATACTTTAGTTTCAACAGAACACTGTTACAATCATGCTCCTATAATATCCTGCTTTGATTTTTCCATCATGGGTAGAGGGGGGTTAGTCAAGGACAGAGGGCACTCTAACACTGCTACACTACCTTGACCTACCTGAAGTGTTGTTCTTTCCCTTTGGAGACGTTGATAACATAGAGACACTATGCTTTTCTTCAGGGCACTGTCAATATCACTATTCAGATTTATATCCTAACAAAGCATGTAAGGACACAAGGCAGGAACATAGCTCTGACACAAGTTTATAAAGTATGATATACTAGACAGGTCACCTGCTTTTAGGACACTGAAAAGTGTTTGTGCTTAGAAAAGCTTTATTTTCTTCTTTCTCCTCTTTTCCACATATAATTTGCCCTACTCTTATGCTGTAGGAGAAAATTTGAACTCTGATTATATACACTAAATTATCTCCATCATAAATGACATAAACTACATATAATTTACAGCATTTAGTTGTTTTACATGTCTAGGTGCTTATTTAAACCTCTTCAGTGGTGGCTGAGGTTTTTAAAATGTTGATTGAAAGTATTAACTGTAAGAAAAATTGAATGTGGTGTGGATGAGATTAAAACACAGTGCTGCAAAAAACAAACCTTCTGTTTTGCTCCGTAAGATTAGTCAGGATGCAGAGGAGAAAGCTCAGTGCAACTCTGTCACTGGAATCAGCCAAGAGATTTATACGGTGTAAATGGAATACAGAAATGTTGGAAACGCATGACCACGTGAAAGGGTATGATAGTTAATAGCCTCTTGCCACTGAGCAGGTCTCAACCCTTCTGACACTGGAACCACCTTCTTTGATGCAGATAATTGTTTTTCTGCTGCCTGTTTCAAGGTAGACTCATCCTCTGGGGATGCTGGGACCCCACAGACTCTGCTCTGACAGGAGCCCTCTCCCCTTCCTAGGGCAAACAACAAAAAAATTCTGAATGATGATCATTAATTATTGGTTTTAATAATATTACATATTAATGCTAATAGTGCTACTAATAAAGAGCTTCAGCCGTCTTTCTGTGGTGGGGAGCAATCTCAAAGACAGCTCTGGAAGGGTGCCCAGTCAGGTTGTGCTACCTCCAGGAGTCACAGGATTTTCCCTACATTCTCTTTTATTATCATAACTCAACAGGGGTATCTTCCGGGTACTGGAGGGAAATGTTTTGCATACTACACATATCTGTGCTCCCCTGCTTTTGAGTAGGCTTGTTAGTGAATTCTCTTCCTTTCTCTCCCCTGTAGCACTATACTAATATTTTCCACCACATTAGTATTTTCAGCTGCACAGGAACCGAGAGCATTGAAGTCAATACAAAGGGAGTGAGATTTTGGGGCCGAGACTGCGCAGTAGGGTGCTGTGTGGGAGCTGTGTGCTCAGGAGTGCCAGCTTCTGCAGAGCTTGGAGTCAGGGTGAGGGTGAAGCTTAATATCTCAGGAGGAGGAAGAAATTACTGCAAAGTTTAGAGGTACTGACAGGTAGCAGCTAATTTCTACTATAAAGTAAGTAAGCCCAAACACCCCACACGACACCCTGCTCTCTCTGCTGTTGTATTTTGATATGTAAAACAGGTTCTCATGTGATTTTCAGTTTGAGATAGAGTTGAAGATATTTAGGTATTCAGATTTCCTCTCTTCCCCAAGAACACCAGTGCTCTTCTTACTTGTTTGGTTTTGCACATGCTATTGTACAACTGTGTAGTAAAAATGAATCTATTTTAAAGTGCATATTGGCAGAGTTCAACTGAAGAAAACATAAAATAGGTGTTAGGACGTCAGTATTGTTGCAAGTGATTAGTGTCGCAACCATGGGCATGCCATGTCTTTCTCTTAGCCCCAGGTTTCATAACCAGAAAAAAACCCACAATAAAATTACCCATTTATTCACCTAGGATGGGAATGGTTAGCAAAAGGTAGTATTTGTAAGGTTTTTTGCTTCTAAAAGAAATCAGTGGAGTAGCTGGAAAACACTTACGTGACCCTGTTTGTGCAGAAAGTTTAGAAGAAATTTATTTTTACTGTATAGTTGAGGTTTTTTCATATCTGTGCAATCTTTTTTAGAAAGCAGTGGACAGTACTTCTCAGTACTGTTTTTTCTAGGCTAAAATATCAGAAGTTCCATGATTCTGTCTACTGATTTCTTGTTCTACTATTGCTCCTCTGAAATATTCTAACAGAAATGCAAGTGCCTCAAATGGTAAGCAGGAAAGGTTTCAGCTTGTAGAACAGTTTGGGTTAGAAGGGAACTTTAAGATCATCATATGTATATTGTCTGTACTTAATTTTTATAGTGTCTTTTGCTCCGTATTCTGACTCAAACGTGTGTTTGAGTTCCACAAGACATTTTAAGTGTGTCATATTTTTGTGTGAAATGATGGATAGCTGTCCTACCTACTATAAAAATGATGGTTTATGTAATTAATTCTGCTGTTAGTTTTATTAAGTTCTTCATATTAATGCTGTTTTGGCAGCAAGGTCCACCGGTGAGTTTTGCATTGTATGAAAAAAAAGAATTTACTTCTATCAGCTTTACCTCTGCCTTTCAAGTTCATGGAACATTTCTCTCTACAGTCTTATGAGAGTAATTAAGAGTCTCAATTTACTTTCTGTAAACTATTCATTATTTTTAATATCTTGATTATGTTCATTCATCTTGTGTGTAAATTAAAATGTCCTAGTACTTTTTGTTGCTCCTTGTCTTAATTTTCCTCACATAATTTTCATTATTTCAAAACTCATGTCTGCTTTTCTGAGTCTGCTTTTTTATTTGTACTTTTTAACTTGGATTCAGTACTTTAGCCAAAATTATCAAGCTTCTACATTGACACTAACTACTAGTGTTAATTCAACTAAATAATTCAATTAACTTCATTATATTCCTCAGGAATTTGACATCACCTCTTTAAGTAATTCTGTCATCTCCAAACTTGGCATCTCAACCTTCCTTCTTTTTGATCTAGGTTAATAAATATATTAAACATCATCTCTGCAAAATTGTATGTTATTTTACAATTAATCTTTCAATTTATATGTATGCTCTTTTACTTTCTCATTGCAAAGTTATTTTGATATACTTTTTCTTTTAGCAACAACCTAACAGATTTCTTTAAAGCACAATGTAAATTATCACTTGCCTTCTCATTGTTGATTTGACTGCATTAGAATTCTAAAAAGCTTCAAGAAATTTGTAATAACTCATTTGAAAATTACAGTGTATGGTACTGGGAACTCAAAACAACCTACCCAAGGTTGTTGGACCTTGTATTTAAGTCATAATCCTAGTTTCTTGCATATGTATTCGTTATGGAAGACCTTGGGGAGGTTTCCACAGGGTTTGTCTGCTTCAAATCAAGTGTTGGTAAAAGAAATTGTAGAAAAAATTGACAAAATGAACAATAACAAATTATCGGGCCTGGATGGTGTTTGCCTAAAAACCCTGAAGGAGCATGGGGGGAAAAAGTTGAACCACTAACAGCAGTATGTGTTCTTGAAGCTTATGTAGGTCCAATGTAAGTGTGGACAAACTCAGGGAAAGAAAAGCCATTGAGAGTTATTTGGAACAAACAGCTGTGGAAACTCCTGAACCACCATTCTCTGAAAGCACGAGAAATATTTTGAGAAGTTGGTATACCTGTTTGACCTTAAAGTGCTCTTGACCATTCTGTTTCTGTACAGGTGTATGTCCACCCAGTGCTGTGCGTGAGCCGTCCTTCCATGTGTTTAATAGCAAAGGACTGTAGTACAGTCGGCATATTTCTAAGCATCACACAAAGCTGCCCTGTTGCAAAAAGCTGTTCTAATCCAGTGGAGTTGCTTATTACAGCCTCTCAGATAACTTTTGTGCCACAAAGTCTAAATACTTCAAGTGTCTGCATGTTTAATCCCAAACTGTCAGGCCAGAATAGCACAGGTCTTCAAGAAGAATGGCACCTTCTCTCTTCCATGTTTTCTTTGGGAAAAGGTTGAATACGGCATCACCTCCCAGCCAGTTGTTTCTGTGATAAAAATTTTACATCCCTGCTCCCTGTTTATTTAGTATTGCTGTGCCCCAGATATGACAAAGTGCAGATACAGGAGAAATAATGAAATCTGTGGAAAGCAGTCACAAAGGAGAAAAAAAGACATTTTACAATGGCAGCTTTATTCCCTGCTGTTGTCGGACTGCAGATGGGTATCCAGTTTGCAACCAAGGCTGAAAACTTTAAAGCTGAAACATTTCAACTTTATTTACTAGACAATAAATAATACAAAGACTTCTGAAAGTTAAAGAAGAGAACTGTCATTGAATTCTCGCAGTGTGGCTGGTAGTTGTTGCTTTTCTAAGTATCACAAAAACAAGAAATGAGTTTAAAGTTTTGGAAGAAGCAAGCTTTTTAAGTATGGAGGGCTAATTTGTCTTTTCTGCTGAATAGGCCTATGGGAATAAAATAGGTTATCCTAAACAACGTCTGCACCTTGTTAGGGATGATGCACTAGACAACACTCTCCATCAGACAGCAGTAGTGGAGTTGGAGAAGCAGGAGATGGCACAGTGCTCCTGCATCTGTGGACAGCTGGTGCCAGCAAACCTTTGAAGCTGATGCCATCCTACATGGATCCCTGGCATTTGTGAAAATGTTGGAAAAGGAGCAGGAATTTAGGAAGGGAGAGATGGTCTTCAATTCTCTTTATAATTTCCTGTTTTCTCTCCTGAAAATAATTCTGTGTTCAAAAGCATCCCCTTTGAGCAGGGATGCATCATGCATTGAATGCCAACTCTTGCAGCTTTTCAGGCCAAGTGCTGTTGGGTGCCCCTTTTTGCTTATTCTAGAGTCTGTCTGATTCATTCGTTTGCTTAATGTCCAATATCCACTCTGAATTGTTAAACAGCAACGATTTGTTAGTTTGCTGTCAGCTGCAGGTTTCCCAGCCCTCCTCATCTGGCATTTGTATATCTCTCAATCTTAGTACTATAAAGTTTTTAAAGAGACAGTATACAAGTTAGGAGATGATGGGAAAAAAAGTAAATTGGGGAAATGGATGTCATATAGCGACCAATTAAAATACTTTGTTATTTGTTTCTTTAGGAACGCAGATAAATTCTGTTGAATGCTTATTTTTTATCTTCTGTATAGTAGGTATATCTCAGCTGGCATTTTTTTAGTTCTTTGGTTGAGGATTTAGTATAAATAGTATCATCTGTGATCCAGTATGCTTCCTGTGTTATGAGTGCTCAGTGGTCAAGTTAGTTATTCCCAAAGAGTGACAAATGTTTGTATTTCCTGCCATTTATTTTTTCAGCTGTCATTCCAACATTGCAGTAATCATCTGGATTTTGTATTTAATTTGAATAACATTTTGCTCTCCTTTTTCCTTCTAAAGCATCTCCGTTCATTATTAGTTCAAGTAAGCAAGTCTTCTTATTCAGTTCTAAAAGGGAATTCACTTAAAGTGACTGGAGACAATCCGGTAGCTTTTTCTACAACATCTTTTATTGTAAAGTAACAGATACATACATGCAGTGCACAGTCAAAGCCTTTGCTTAGGCTACAAATATTTGTTTTTCTGGGAAAAAAAATAGACATTTGAGTAAATAAATGCCTTTGACCTACCCTTTTTCTTTCTGATGTTGTAGTCTGCAGTAGATCACCAGAATATGAGCACCTCTCACAGTTTTCAGTCAGAGTGTGATCTACTGTGGTCCAGCATAAATATGTGCTTTTTTCCATCTGAGAAATTAACATGCTAAAGCATATTTAAAATGAATATAGAACAGACTATTGTAGTGGGCAGACATAAAAATAATATTGTTACAAATTTCCCTTTGTTGTGATTTTTGCATATTCATTGTACCAGCCATCTCCACTAGATGACTCACATTTAGACCTTTTCCAAAATTTCAGTAATTCCTAATAAATTAAAAGGGTTGGGTTTGGAGGATTTTTTTGGTGGGGGGAGGGTGTTTGTTTTCTTGAGTTTTTTGGTTTATTTGCAGGGGAGGATTTTTGGTTTGGTTTGGTTGGTTTGGGTTGGGGTTTTTGGTTTGTTTGTTTGTTTTTGTGTGGTTTTGGTTTAGTTTGGTATGGTTTGGTTTGGTTGGTTTGGGTTTTTTGTAGGGTTTTTTTTGTTTGGTTTTGGATTTTTTGGTTTGGTTTGAGTTATTTTTTTCTGATTTCAGTGAAGCAAGCATAGAGAGAAAATGGGCAGTGGAACCTTTTCAGGGTTGGAATTCTTGGTTCATGCATCACTTTTTGTCCACAGTACCACCAGAATATTTGCAGGGTTATTTTTCAAACGCTGCTCTTTTCTTCCTTTTTATATTGCTTTTCCTCAAATGCCAAAATATTTTTCTATGCTATGTAGTTTTCCAAAAGAATAGTTTGAACATTTATCCAGGGGAATTAGGTAAAAAAACGAGTAGGTTTGAATGGCTTGTTTCCTTTCTTTCTTCAGTCTATTACTTTGGTAGATCCCTTGGATAACTGTACTTGTTATTTGAAATGTGTATTTATAGATCCACTGTCTTTGGAACATAACTTAGTCTTTCCTGCTCTAGACGTGGTAGGATTTCTTCTGAGCTAAAGTAACAGAGCTAATGATCATGATCATGGTATTGTGCTTTTTAACTTTGAATGTTCATGGTTCTTTTGACCATCCTTTTCAATACCAAAGTGCTTTCAAGATGACTTCCTTTAAACATTCAACTCATAAAAAGAATGCCAACCGGAACTCACATACTACTGTTTTCACCTTCATTGCAATGGGTTCATGTTTAGAATTAAGTATTTCAGATAACCTACATTTAGCTGAGCTAAGGTGTAAAGTTTTTCTTTTCTAGATCATATTCCTAATGATTGATCACTTGACAACAATCAAGTGTTTCGGATTTTAGGGTTTGTTCTTCAACTGGTATAGATCAATCTGGGCTCTGTTGACTTCAGAAGTAACGTATGGAAGTAACATGTAGCCACTAAGAATTTTATCTCTGTGTGCGGTTGCTCCTTACAAATAGTGTCCCCAAGAATATGGTTTTGTTTGTCTTTTCCCATAGCAACTTGCCATTGAGCTAAATCACTGGAGTCAAAACCAGACATTATTAAGTTTGGATTAGTTATTCCAAAGGAACACTGTTTGTGCAGCAAATACCAACAGTAGAGGCATTTCTGTAGTCCTCTGCTGAGCAGTCTGCTTGACCAGGCCCAGGAAATTTCATACCAAAGCTATCTGTGACAGTTTGGGTAAGGAAGTTTCAGGGGAAGCGTGATCTCTTGTTCTCTTGTTTCTCTTGTCATTTCTGTGAACCAAAAACTTTAGCAGTCCAAGGTATAATCACATGAATTTTGAAATACAAAATTACTTTTTTCTGTGTTTGATCTAAAGATGTTGTTAATAGCAGGGAGTCTGAGAGAGAAACAACAGAGCTGTTTATTCAGGTCTGTAACTTTTTAAGTGTTCTAAGATCACAATATCCTGTCAACACAGGAATGGAAAACTTCCAGAAACAGTAGATCTAAATCTAAATGCAGAGTTTGATGCAGAGATAAGTGTCTAGCACAGTGTGGAGGTAATCTTGAATAGTCAGTCTTGTCCTTTGTGCAAAAGCACGTTTATCATTATTGTAGTATTTACAAGGAGAAAATGAAAATTACGTTCTACATAGACTAAAATTTCAAATTAACTTTTACATCTGCTGCATTCAAAAAAATGTATTTCAGAACCATAACTGAAATTTTAAATAACTGTAACTCCAGCAGTACTGCTGCATATCAATTCCCTGCATATCAGTTAGTGACAGCTGTATAGGCATTCATTGAAAGATAAATTTTCAGGCTACTTTAAACTTTCAAAACAGAGCACTGTATTACTTTGATAAGCGTCTTATTGGTAATGCGTGGACAACAAAAATTTGTGTGTTTGATTTAGATAAGCATCTCAACAATTCAGATGTTTTGCTAACCTCAGTCTTTCAGCATTCCCTTTCTGGTTCCTCTGTCTGTTTCTTTCACCCCTACCTGCATGCAGAATTTTTATACTAGCTGGTATGTCTTGTTTTCATTCCACGATTCTTTCAGACTCTTGCATATCAAGGTTTTTCTTATTTAAAATAACTCTTTCCAATAGAACTAGCAGGCTCTTTCCTTACATTTTTAGGATTATTAGACCCTTGAGCTTTAACTTTTACATCTATCTTCCCTCACATTTGTATAACAGAAATTGAAGAACTGCATTATTAAGCACCCTATTAATTGCAGTTTTGCATTCAGTGTAGAGTAAACATATTAGAACCACTGAAATTTACAAATTCAACTGTAAACTCATGGCCAAAGTTTGCTCCTTAGTAGAATATCAGGACTGTATTCTGACTAAATTAGCTATTGTAAACAACTGATGTTATACCTGATATACCAAGATTTCTGCGTTAGCCTCTGTCGGATTACATTGACGTAGCCTGATATAAAAGGAGTATTAATGAGGTCATTGTCAAGCTCCAGTGTTGTTCTGACTTGGGTAAAGTATGATATTCTCTCTTCCGTTCTTTAAGGATAGTCGAAGGGGTGAGGAAAAAGATCGCCAAAAGAAAAATTTCAGGTATTTCAAACATTAACATAAAACAAATTCATTGTGTGTATTCTCACCACCCCAAAGCTTAACCCCACAGTGCCTTAGTTCTATAATTTTTTTTCCAAAATAAGGCCAAGAAAGGCATGGCAAAATTTGGCATAGTTGACCTTTTGCTCCAGAATCTGTCACCATGAACAAACAAGTTTTCACCCTTTTTAAGTAATATGTTTGTTAGAGTTTCTATGAACTGAACAGCTCATAAAGGTTTAGGATTACTCAAAATAGTATCATGCAAGGAAAATTTAAGTTTTTGTTTCTACCCACTAGATGGCCCTTCAGTGAAATGGCATGTTGCTCTATAAACTGGTACTATTGCCTCCATGTTTCTGTCTTTTATCTGGAGTGCTGTCTTTACAGTATTCAAATGTGCAGTGAAGAAGAGATCAGGAAGGAACATATTTATAAAGCACTGGGCAACACTGTGGAATGTGATAGGGAGAAAGAGAAAATAAAGAGCAATAGTAAAAAATCTCGATTTAAACATAATTTACATAATTGCCATTACAGTGTTATTTCATTACTCTGTGGAAAGCTTGCAATATCATCTTTTTCTTTAGAATTATTACTGTAGCTCTTGACTTCTTTTCCCCCCAGTTTTATATTTATCTTCTAGCACTGCAACAGTCTACGAAAAAAATCCAATTTATTACACAGGTGGTAGTGCCAAAAAGTAACAGAAGGTTCAAAATTATTTTTATCAACTCTTACTGTAATGTTTAAGGAAGAATCGATTGTTGTAATATTCACACTAAATTACAGAATTCTTAGGGTTGGAAGGGACCTCTGGAGATATCCAGTCCAACCTCACTGCTAAGAGCAGGTTATTCATGCTCACAGGTGTGCTTCATAAACAGTGAGTCTATCCCAATCTGGGAACGCATCCTAAGCCACGAACATGGGGAAGGGCAGGATTGGAATACACCCAGAGTGAGTTTAAGACACAAATGAGGTGGAATATTGGTAATCAAAAAGATAATACACATTTATTCACTATCAGAGAACAGAACGAGAAAGAAAATAGAGAAGTAGGAAAAAGCAAAGAATTACAGAAAAAAAAGAAAACTAATCACCGCCAAGAATCTGCAGCATCTTGCCAAGACCCTTCTTCCTTGATCTGTCGGTGGGGAGAGCTCGCTCAGACTGCTGTGCACTCACTTATATACCAGCTAAGCGGTGCTTTGGCAACGACTTGGCAGTTCCACTCCAGCTTGGGGACCATGGACATGACATTCACGTGATATATTCTCGTGATACTCCCAGTTAGCTGTGCCTGCAGGGCATTCACTTTTAATGATGGGGCGTATTCATTGCTGCTGTCATGGACGATCATGGCCCATTATCAACCGACGATCGTGACATATTGCACCGGGTCTTCAGCTGCAGATTTTATCAACAGCTGGGCAATGATGAAACCACTCACTCTTTAACAGTTCTTTACCGAGTCTTCAGTGTTTTCTTCCACATGTTTATACAGTTTCTCTTGTGCCTACTTCCTGCTGTTTTAAATACAGAATGCTTACTAGGCAATAACAGTGTATTGATTCTTTCTTTAATCATCGTGACCACAAACATAAAGTCTCTGTAAAACCGTACTCTTTTAATTATTATGTGGTTTTCTTCATATTTTAAAATTCTCAGCCCGATTTCCATTTAGACATGTGGTTGTGCTGTTCCGTGAGTGATAGCCTGCAAGAGGCAAGAACAGTTAAAATAACTTGACTCTCTCTGTTCACTATAGGATGTAATGGAGGAGGCCAGTTTCAGGTCACACTGTGCATCTTTCCAGGTCCTGTAGACCATCCAGCTTTACCTCAAGACCTCACTTGCACAGTCAGCTTTACGATAACAATATCATCATTGTTGTCTGTCCTCTTTCCATTTACCTGAGCATGTGATAAAATAAAAACTTATCTGTGTATCCATCACCAGATCTGAGGCCTTTTGATAGAGATTCAGAAGACTTTAGGTAGATCAAATGCCTCCAGAGCAGGAATAGTGTTGGCATACTATCTTCTGCTTCGTAAGCTTCACAGAAAGCAGTGGTTAGGGTTTGGAAGGTAATTACTAAAGTGGGATTTTGAGCATTGGCCAGTATTTCACAGTCTGTGTCTGAATGCTTTTTCAGGGAGGTGCTAATGACTCCTGCCGGTAAGCGACTAATACATTCACTACCAACACTTCTGCATCTATTTCATCCGTCCACAAAGGGAAGTCTGCCAGGATGTTGCAGCCCTGTGTGTAGCTGAGTGTCCTGCTGAGGGATGACGTGGGTGCTTATTTATGGACTCTACTTTGGACATCAATTATTAGTTGAAATAATCTGAAGAGTTTTCTCATCAGTATTCTTCTGTTCAAACGATAGAGATTTTGTGGCCACAGATAACAGAGACTGGAAAGATTGATGTCTCAAGACATTTTGAGAGGTGGGGGGTGGGGGTGGAAGGGCCAGGTCAGGCTTTGCCCTGGAGAGGCGGTGAACTGCCCCAAACCCACAGCCCAGAGCCTGTATCCCAGCCTGGCAGAGCTGCCTGTGATGGCACACTGGAGGCAGGGCTCCACTCTCCCCTAACCCAGCTCCGGAGTGGCCAAATGCTTGGAAGTCCCACGTGGGGGGAGGGTGAACGAAGGCCAAGCGGTATTTAAGGCTGAGCATGGGTTCAGCACATGTCTTG
>VZRJ01006052.1:90640-114543 GCA_013397565.1 Ptilonorhynchus violaceus
CTCAGAGTTTCTATCAGGACACCACTGGAACCCAGGAGTTGGTAGCTTATATGTGTGTTTTTCTGTATATTTTCTGTCTTTCTGTCCTTCTTTTTCTTCGTCTAATTCCCTCTTCTTGGAACATTTTGAGTAATTTAACATCAAACTGGTTTAAAGTTTGTTAAGTTGAATGGGCCAAGTTAGTGCTCTGAGAAGTGTTTTGTATTGATTGAATGTTGTACTAAATCATTTGCCAAAGCTCTCTGATTTTCCTAAAGTTTGCCAGTAAACTTTTGTCTTGTTTTGACCTCTTGAGAATATCTGATTGGTATTTCTCCCATGCCTCTAACCCGGAGTAAATGAACCACTGTCAAGTCCTTTCACTGGGGCGTTGCAAAAGGTAAGCCAGTATGAGAAGCAAAGAAGAGTTCATGTGCCTTCTGGTAGCAAAGTGACAGGACCATAGCACTGATGGCATACCGATGTGGTGTGCTTGCTCTCAGTGGTGACTTTGTATCCGCTCTCTGTACCTATCACAAGTTAGTCTGGCTTTGCCTTGGTTACTATGGTGTGTGCAGAGGTGCTCTATCATACCAGCTTGGGCAATGCTGGTTGTTTTTGGAAGATCTGTCTGGAGTAATTTTCCCAGATAGCATCTTGAAAAATTTCAACATTTGCTTCTATTCTTGGAACTCTCCTTTTACTTTGTTTTTATGAACTGTGCCTTTCTCTCCAAATTAGAAGTTACTAATAGGATAGGACAGTTATCCACCTTAAAATGTCCAGATTTTTATTCTCTATACTTATAAACTCTGTGTTTTGTTTTCTTTTTTCTTTCCTGGCTTAAATCCATTACATTTATCAGAGTTTGCCTTTGAGTCTGGCTTATTTATTTCTCCTGCTTTCTCACTCTTTTGAAATGTTAGGTTTTTAAATGCACTTTAACTTGGAGAGGAGAGAGGTTTGGGGTTAGAGATACAACCCTTTCCTACATCACCCTATTTTGTCATGGGATTGGAAGCAGAGTCTGCAAAATAAAAAGACTCACACAACATGGGTTTTATTCAGGGTGTCACGTAAATTAGCTCCACATAGTCTAGAGCCAGTCATTTACTTTGTTTTGCTTTGGTTTCATCGAATGTAAAATACAGTTATGGCTGAAAATCAGTATGTAAATGTTAAGTATTACTATTGGCCAAACAGTATATCATTTTTTAATTTACAATTGCCTGTGAAAGAGGAGGAGGACATTGTCTCAGTCTTTACTTTGGGTTCATTCCCTTTTTTAAATTCAAGTCAGACTATCAACACCAATTTGACTGTGCGTTCACAGTTTGTCCTTAAAACCATCCCCTAGCAAATCTCTTGCTTTTCAGATACCTTAAGCCTATTGCAAACAAATAAATCACACAAATGAAATAGTAATAAAGCTTTGTATTAAGCTTTGTTAGCTTTGTATTATACATTTTATCTACTATTTAAATGACAATTATGTCCAGAAAATTGACTGTTGTAGTAATGCAAATGATGAAGTTGATTCCAGTCACAGCCCATCTGTAAGGCCCCAGAACTCGCTTGCCAAGCCCTTAAAGGGGCTTACAGGTTTTTTTTCTCTTGTACCAAGAGTTAGATGCAAAAAAGGAATACTGAAATACTTAAGGTATTCCTCAAGAGTCAAAACAACAAAAACTTTACTGGCAAACTTCAGAAAATCAGGGAACTTTGGCAGAAGTTTAAAGCAAAATTCAGTCAACATAAAGCATTTCAAAAATCATTAACTTAGCAAACTCTCAGTCCATTCAACTTAACGAACTCCAACCCATCTGATTTTAAGTTACTTAGACTTCAAGAAGAAGAAATTGGAAGAAAAAGAAGAAAGAGAAAGAGAGAAGAGATACAGAAAAGAACAAATTTAGCTACCACATTCCAGCAGTGTTTAAGCTAATATAAAAACCAAGGGGAAATAGGGTCAAGACATGTGCTTGCCTTGTGGTCTGGCTTGAGTACACTTTGGCTTTCCTGGGCACTTCCCCCCTGGTGTGACTTCCAGTCTGGTAGCCAGTCAGGAGCTGGGTTAGGGCTCCAGGGGCAGCTGTGGTACATTGCCTCCGATGTGCCAGGGATTGGTAGCCACTGTGAGGCTGGGCTACAGGCTCCAGGAAGTGGGGTGTATGAAGCAATGCACCACCTCACCAGAACAAGATTTGTTTTGCCCCCCTCCCCACATGCACCTGAAATGTTTCAAGCCAGCAATCTCTTCCTGTCTCTCACACCATCTTTCTCTGGAAGGGAAATGCCAGTAGTGTTTGAAATATGAATTATTAAGAACTTTGGTTTACTCAAGGTAACTCGTGTTGTATTTACTAACATAGCATCTTGCTGGAAGAAAATAAGTGCAATTTTTCCCTAGCCCAGATTATTTTTTCCACGTATTTTTGGAGCAGGAAATAAAAGCCAGTTGATAGCTGTGGGACATGTGGAAATAGTTTAAGCGAAGACAAACCATGATCCTTCTGACTGCTTCCTCTTTCCTGTGCTGTTTTGTCTAATCCTGCCCCAGACTATGTCAACAAATTTCCTTTAAGCTCAGAAGGTGCAGCAGAGCGGAAATAGTGATCCTTTTTCTGTCTCTTTCTGTCTTTAGGGTTTTTGTGGAGAATGATTTAAAACTCATATATTTTTAAATTGTCCTGGTGCCAGCCAGGACAGGGTGAATTTTTGCAGTAGCCAGGAGCGGGTATGGCTGGGACCCAGAGGTTATTCTGCCAGAGGGAGCAGCAGAGTAACACAGGTTCTGAGCTGGAGAGAGAGGTCAGAGTGGTGTGGCTGCAGTCTGTCAGGCTCTGCAGTGAGAACTTTGCATGTGAATGACTCCCTCTTTTGTACACGTTTGTTATTAACATTGATGCTGTTACTGCTCATTTCCATATCTCATTGCTGTTTCGAGTAAATTGTTCTTATCTGAACCCGTGATCTTTACCTTTTGTGACTCCAATTCTCCTCTCCAGCCCAGCAGAGGGGTGGGGAGAGAGAGGGACTGAATGAGCAGCAGCATGATTTGGAAAGTCTCAGTGAGAGCACTAAATTGGAGAGTGCCATTCCTAAATCATGACATGAATAAAGGTACAAATTTATCTTGTAAAATATTTGTAAATTAAAACAGCCTCAGGTCCTCTGAATGTAAACCAAGTTGAGTTCTGGATACGCCACAGAGGATACTGGTTTTGTTACAGTGACATAATTATTTTCTCACACAAGTTAGTTATAAATCAAAATAATTTTACACAGAGGGCAGAATCTCTTCAACAAAACTGAAGAGGCAAAGGTTATACATACTTGGAAAGCAGAAAAATACCTATGATTTCTGTATGGCTTATGGTCACTTCTGCTGTACAAGAAAATATTATACTGGAAGTATGTGTTTTACATGAAGGAATAGAGCAGGTACCTATTTCCTGATGACAAATGAAGCATGCTGGATATATGATGCACATCTTCAGAAGCTGTATACCTGAGGAGAATAACGGTCATTGCCAAGGCTTCAAGAATGCAGTAAATATTAAGGAAATAACTTACATAAATGACTCTGTGTTGCTGTGCAGCGCTGCATGTAGTTGATATCGCTGGTTGTGATCCATTATGGTCGTTCTCAGAAAACAAAAGTATATCTTTGTGATATAATAATTATTAATCTTACGTGAGAATTTAAGCTCTTTCACATTCCCTGAGAAACTGGTGGTTTTGCTTTGTCTGAAGTGCTTGGTTTATAAAGTACACTAATCACTGAAAGTAGTTTTCCCATCTCTGTTTGTCTGCCTCTCTCATGATTGTTTTTTAGATAATCTGTGTTTTGTAACTAAATACTTTCAAACATCTTCACAAGTAATCTTGACAACACCATTCCAGCACCAGTGTTGTTGAAATGATTAAATGATAAATGATGTTTTCTTCCAATCTAGCTCATTAAGACAGGAAAAAGTCAACAAAATAAGTGAACCAATATACTGTCTGCTAGTTAAGCATCAGGAGGAAAAAAGAAAAATTAAATGCAATATATAGTAATTTCTTATCTGCTGAACTTTGGAGCCAATGACAGAGATTGTTGTATCATGTGGTTTGTGATGATAAAAAGTTGAACTTTTTAAATGAAATATTTTCCTAAGAGTAAAAAATTTTCTTTCCATTTCTTATTTTCAGAAAACAACAATCACGTTCCAACTAGATAGGGTAATATGGCATCAGCCCATTGGAAATGTTGAACCTTTTGGCTTATCTGTAGTCTGGAAAAAACCGAAGAGAGGTTCTGGGGGTTTTTTCCATGGTGGTGCTTCATTTTAATGCCATGTAACACGGCATTGTTAGTGGATTTGATGCTGCAAACTTGTCTGAGTTTAGAGAGAGATATTTGGGGGAAAAAACCCAGCTCCATGTAGAAGCTGAGGCCTTTCTGGTTTCTTGCTCAGTGCCTTCCACCAGGAATGTTTATTTTCCTGCTGCCTACATCAGTGCAAGAACCAGCATTTCAACAAACTGCCCTTATTCCACCTTATGACTCTTGTCACTTGAAAGAGGTCACAATATACAAGGTTGGCGCCTTCAACATGTTTAAAACCTAGAGACCTGGCTTATTGAAGTATGTGTTTAGAAACAAATGCAGCAACAAACAAAATTGAGTGGGGCTCAGCGTGTATACTCAGCCATGCATATTGCAATAAGCACTATTTTCAGGACAAGAAATAATTTTCCAATTGCCAGGTTTTACCAATTCCTTTCACATGAATCTGTAATGTGGGCAGTTTTGAAACTTAACTGAGGGCTACATAATCCTTTTCCTACAGTCAGAAATTCTTTTACTCAACTACTCCTATTCTTTTATTTAGGACAGTGAAAAAAAAGGATTTATGAATAGACTTTATGCCATCCAGGAGGTGTGTGTCACTGTCCAGAATATCCTTGATGAAATCGCTTCCTTTGGTGAAAGGATCAAGAAGTAAGTGCTGACACAGGTGCTGGATTTCTTTCCAATACTCTTAATATTTTTTCCATACAGATGTACAAAATGTATTTATTTATTCCAGGGGAGTCCAGTTTTGGATGAGCCATCGTTCAAACTCATCTATATTTACTTTGCTTTGTGGAGGCCCTCAGTCAACAAAAATCCTGTCATATTAATTCTGGAATTAATAATTATATTAATTGGGACAAAAATCAGAACTAAGGTTTTGAAGTAAAACAAAAAGAATATTGTTGTGAGGTAGTTATTTAAAAGTGCTAATAAAAAAATGCAGCTTTGATAAAGGAGATAAGCAGAGCTGAGTAGGGGGTTCGTATTTTAAGGATGTGGATATGTTCGCTTTCTGGAAGTTGTATTTGTAAGTTAGCAGAACATTTCCTTTAGAGTATTTGCAATTTGTAACACCTCATACATGATATATAAACACTGCCAACAAATCTAGACATCAGGAAAGAGAAGTTCTGAGATTTAGTGCAGGATTTTGGTGTGTTTCTGGCATAGTCAGTGAACAGCAGCCCAAGTTCTATTATTTGAGGACAGATTCCAGAAAGACGCCTTCCAGCTGTCAGCTGAAAAGCATGGAGAGGATTGACTTGTTTTCTGCACCTTGAAAGGCAAGAGCATCTCACCAGCACCCAAGTCACTTTTGGAAGTGAATTTTAGGAAACCTATGCCTTGGGTGGCGGTCAATTTGCAGGAATCCTGAAGGTCATCGCTAATGCTGTCCTGTTCTGTCTTGATGAAGAAGAGATTGCCATTTATGCATTTAAGAGCAAAGTCCCTGATAGGAAAGCCTGGGAAAGTGTTCCCATAGGGACAGTTCTAGGCAGGCTGTGTTCACACCAGGAAAGGCAGGTGCAAGCATATTGTATCACACAAGTTTTCCAGTTAGAAAAATGAACCAGTCTCTGAAAAAAGTCTTTCATTTAAAGTCTATTCGTGGAAGTTGTCTTGATGATTAAGTAGTTCTAATTGTGCATTTTGGAGTTAGGGTTTGTTCTGTTACATACCAGATGAAAGCAACAGAATTTTGTAAACTGAGTGAGACTATAAATCCTTGTAATTTCCTCCTAAAACTATAATGGGAAACCTGTACTGAATGCTGTGTTAACACAGCCCATAAGGAGGTTTGCTAAGTGAGGAGCCAGTGCTCCCACACATCATGGTGTGTCTGTGATCCATTGCACAAAGCCGAGTCACAGGAACATGAGCAGACCCTCAACCTTCTGTTCATCCCAAATGCATACAGAAAAGGGGAAAAGAGCAGGTGTCCCCTGAGGATAAAGGGAGGGATCCTACACTAAGTGGCACTAACATAATGTTAATAGAGAAATGTCAAAATTGCCAGGGAAAAAGAAGACAAATAAACACAGGAAGCCAGAGCTCATTATGAAAAATATGGCTTGCAATTCAGATAATTGCGATTATTCATCTAGAGAAGCCAAAATAATGTAATCACATTGATTTGGGATGTAGTTAGTTGTAATACTTTGAAGATTATCATGAAGCTATTAGAGCCAAAGCCACATTTTCCTTTTGGATAAATGTCATGCAACACTTTTGACATGGTGGTGCCTTCATGGAACAAACCCACTGAGCCAAGCTCCCCTTAACCAATGTTCCTATGGGACATATGTATAAAATTATCATCTGGTCTTTCTCTCTTCACTGAACATGGGGTTTGGAGAGCCACAGCACCCTGTTTCAAGACTCATTAACTTTCCCTTTGTCACACCTCAACTTTTGCAGAATGTGGTGACCACCAGAGTTTTGTCACATAATAGAGTCTGGGACTTCTAGTGAGGATGTTTTTATCTGTGACTTTTTTGGAAAGGTAATGTCCTGAAGGTGTGATGGGATACCAGAAATTCTCTTATTTTATTCCTAGATAACCTTCCTTAATTTTTTTTTTTTTGACACCCAGAGGGTTTTTATTTCTTCCTTCATCCAGTGCTGTTGCATTATCCCTATCTTCATGACTAACTGTTGTATCCCCTCCTTTTTTTCTCTCTGACTCTCTCCTTCTTATGCGTATGGATGAGTTTCCAGCTTTGCATACCCATGCACTTGCCTTTTCCTTTTACCCCAAAACAAAAAGGCTCCTGATTGAGGAGTGCACCTATACCTCAGACACAGGAAAGTCACTGCTCAGCCTCTAACTGCTTGTGCTGTCCTTACAGTGGAAGAGGGAGGAGATAAAACAAGAAAGCCTTAGCATTTCTTTTCCAACTGTTGTATCCTACTCTACCATGGCATTGAAGAGAATCTAGGTTGCCTGTGTGAGTACTTTTGGGGAGTAAGGAGCTCTGTGTGTTTTGCCTGATGCTAAAACTAGGGGCAGGCACTGAGATTTCCAAAAAGCAAGCAGAGGTTCACTTGGCAGATGTGCACTGCTGGGCCGGGAGAGGTGAAATTCAGCAGGTGAGTGGGCAAAGCCAGGACCTCCTTTCATTTCCACCGACAGTGAGTCCAAGACAAGGCTCTCCCTAATGTCTGGCATCCAGGCATTCATTTGTAGACTCAGTGTGTTCTCCCTGGTGGAAACTGGCACTTCTCCCACTGTCCTGCTCATTATTTACTCTTTTATGCTTTGTTGGCTGACCTCAGTTCTGACTTTTGTTAATTTTTCTTTAGTACATTCAACTGGACTGTTCCATTCCTGAGCTGGCTGGCAATTGTTGCCCTTTCTGTGTTCACCATCATCCTATATTTCATTCCACTGAGATACATTGTCCTTGTCTGGGGTAAGTAACGCCCTTTTAAACTGTCCGTACCACTTTAAAAACCTGTTTTTTAATGGATGAGTGGCATTGACAGTACTTTTTGGTATTTATGGTCAGGCAGTTGCCCCATGATGGAAATGGGCAGGTTAGTTAAAAACCACAACTGTAAATATTTAGGCCCACCTGCAAAATGCATTTTTCTTGGCTGGCATGCTAGACTTAATCATACTATAAACATGTAGCCATGAGAATTCTTCATCTATCAAAGTGTAGCTTTGTCTAGATATTACTCTGATTTATTTTCACCACTTATACACAAACAGAGGCATTTCAATCTATATAGTGCGTTTAGGACAATATGCCTTTTTTACTGCAGTACTTTATCTTGTGAAAATGTATGCAAACATAGCAACAAGAAACCTGTTTAAGGGGTCACCTTTGGTTGGACAGAAAGGAATAGGTGGTATTTGGCTGGTTGATAATGAACAGAAACTGTGGGTGGGTAGGGGGGTGGAATTATGATTGATTCAAGCTTTCACTACTTGTCTTTATATCTTTTCTTTATACTGATTTTAAAAAGCTACTGTTACCACATCTGTTGTAAATAATGCTCCAGATTTTCATTTGTACATCTTTTCATATATCTTACACCACTAGCAGCTGTAGCCTTACTGAGTAGCACAGACTTACGAAGAGCACAGTCTCAGTTAAATCAGTGGCTAGATTTTCTTTCTGAAGAAAGAATAGCAATCATACTTTTGTAAAAAACTTTTGAATTCAGGAGACAACATAACATCATTGAACTGACTCCAAAGAATTTATTTTTTATTTATCAGTCAGTATTAGTGATTTTCTTAGAATGTCTTCTCAAATAATCATAGCCGAAGCAATAAAGACAATATGAACCAATGTATTTCTACAGAACTAACAAAAGCTAGCATATGGGCTTCCTTTCTTTTTCCATCTTTGGACTTTACTTATTCCCCCATACCATGCATCACTTGAGTGTAACCCAAACTCTTAGGTGTTCGCAAAATTTCATTCCTTCTAGCACACAAATATGAAGGTTGAAGTACTTGTCTGTGTCCTTTTTCTGTCATTTTTCAGACAGGTCTGACATCTTGCTTTCTTACATCCCCTTCATTTGATACAGTAACCTGAAATTATAATACCCCTCCAAGATCCACAAAACTATAGAGCCAGAACTGTTCTTTGAAAAGCTCGTGATTCATACTCCTGAAGTGTCACACTCCCACAGAAATGTCTCTGTTTCAGGTAAGGCAGACTCTCAACTCCCAAGCCTCCCAAACCATGGATAGATAGCTTAAACACAAATTATTATAAATGCATCTTGCACTCTTTCCATCTCTTCTCTCCCTGCCTCCAAGTTACATAGGCTATGTAGATATAACTTCAAGTCGCGTTGTTCTCTAGAGGTTTCAACTCCGCGTTTTTCTCCTACATTTCAGTTTAGGTGAGTTCTTACTCGGCAAGTGTAAGAACTCACTCTTTAGGAACTCTCTTCTTTAGGGACCTTTTTCTCTTGCATCATGCCAGGAGGCTGGACAGGTACTGCATAGCTGCAGCTCCCACAGTCCAGACCTTCTCGGGGTAAAATGAATTCACACAGTCATGCTTAGCATATCTTTGAGCAACTGTCCCTTCAAAAACTGCAGTATTCCAAACACCTGCCTGTTTTCTCCATCATTTTGTGTTTCTAGCTTCTCCTGTGTATGTTTCTTAATCCGATTCATCCTGCACGTGGAAGCCATTGATCTCTGTTTTCTGACTTATTTCCATAGGAATGTTTGGGCTAGTCTGCAGCAGCATCTGCTCATTTTGTTCTTTGGAAGGCAGAGGTTTTAAATCAAAATTTCTCCATATTATGGCCCGTCTTTTGTATAGCTGTCTTTCTTCTGTGCATTGATAGGAACTGCTTCTTCCAGCCTGACCTTGCAAGAAATTCTCCATTCTTTCCTGGTCATCTGTCTCCCAGTGCTTTTTGTCAAACAAAAATGGTAATTACAAATTGTAATTGGACCATTACAAATGGTCCTTGAAGATGTGGTGTGTTAGGTGGGGTGGAGCAGGAACCACCTCGCCATCCTAATCCCACTTGATGAAGTGCAGAGTCCTGGTAACAGCTACAGCTGTTTATGTGGAAAAAAAAGTATAAAGAGAATTATTTTAATCTGAAAATTCTCAAACTTTTGGAAAACCCGCTTGTTGTATTGTGCTCCTCCTCTAGTGCCTCATCTCATCTGTGCAGTGCTTTTCCTTTCTCAAGGTTTCACATGCTGACTGGTATTTTTCCTTATCAGATGTAATAAAGTGAGACCTTATGAGCTCCTGAATTCACCCCTGGGTGGTCCAGTGGCCATGTGCAATGAATAGTGGTGTTGATCTTAAATTTCTCAGTCACTTCCTGATGCAAAGTATCTTCTTAAACAAAGGTGTTTGAACCTCGGATATTTCTTCAGCGCACTCACTATTCAATCACCATTTAAAGGGAGGGCAGCATCTCCTGTCTACATTGCAGAATTGAGGATTCACGCAAGGAGGCCGTGTGTGTTATTGACATTGAAGCTTGCACGCCCTGTCCAAAGGCTTTACGTCCTTTCTAAAGCTTTCTGAAAAGTCTGGGCACGAAGGACTTTGTGGAAGATAAACTATGTTATCTTACATCTGATACAGCCTAGATAAATTACACAGAAAGGCACATTTTCAGTAGTGTCTTGACTTTCTCCTGTTCACATGAGAGTCTATGTAGTTGCACTGTTCCTGTCTGTGTTTTAGATGGTGTTCCCAGAGCCCACAAACCAGGTTCCCAAAAAATGTATGAATCTAACTCAGTATGTAATAAGAAAATATGTCTAATTTAAAAGCTTGCTTTTTGCTTATTTGGTGGATGATTTGTCTTGGTGTTTTTGAACACTATTTGTCAATAGGCATTATAAGACCATGATGTCTAAGGCAGACATCTCCTCTCTTCTCTGCACCACTACAGCTCATCTGTATCTGTCATTCCCAGACAGCTGCTGGTTGAAACTCCTCTAAACCTTCTTATGATGCAGACTTCACTGTTTCCCATATGTTTCATTGTCCTTAGCATGAGAAATATTTTCCTTGAATCTTCTGAATCTTTTATGAATCTTCCATCCTGCAGTTAAGCCCATTTCTGTTCATCCTCTCTGTTACAGAAATTAAATGTTCTTTATTCCTCTGCTTTTTCCAACTTTCTCATAATAATCACAGTTTCTGTTACTTTCTCAAAAAAATGTATTGAAGGAATTTGAAAATGTCCCTAGAACTTTTTTGCATTTTGAAACAGGAACCCCAGCAGCAGATCCCAGCCTTTGGAGTCCAAGTTTACAATTCAGTCATTCATGCATGCATTAGTTCGGTCCTAATGTGAGGCTTCAAAATGGATCCTAAAATATTTTTTAAAACTTTAAATATATATCTTTTGATATCTTATATTTTATGATAGTAACATTTGAACTTTCACTTTTGCAGGCATCAATAAATTTACAAAGAAGATTCGAAATCCGTATGCAATTGATAACAACGAGCTACTTGACTTTCTATCCAGAGTCCCTTCAGATGTGCAAGTGGTGTGTATATATTTTTTATTAGTTTTTTTTAAACTAATTTTCAAAGCAGTTATTTTGATTCAATATTATATTCTTTGGCACAACGAAATTGCAAACTCAAGCTGGGGGTAGTCCATGAAACATAAGGAAGCTGCTAGACCATTTTCCAGTGAGAAAGTAGGTCCTACCTTGGTTGTGCCTCTGAGGATCCATAGGAGCAATTGGTAGAAAGACAAGTGTTTGTGAGATGGTAACAGATGCTAGAGCTTGTATTAAATAGCCTCCAGCACCATCTGAATCTAACTGGGATAGGGCACTCTGTAGGAAATGCTGGAGCTGGAGCTGTCGGGACATGCACAGAAGGAACAGGAAGGTCAAATAATGGAAGAGGCAGGCAGCATTGCCCAATGTCTTGTGACAACACTCTGAGAAGACTTTGGCCTTTCCTTTCCTGGGGTGAAAGCTTTTGCTGTGGCCACAGTTCAACTGTGCTCATAAGCTCCTTTAAAAAAAAATACAACTGGCTGTGAATTACAAGCTTTTGTGATGCAGTACACAATCCCCAGAGGGCTTGCAAGATTTAAGATAAGCACATAAATCACATAAAAAGATTCAAGCACATAAATCACATTCGGTATCACAAAGATTATAGACTTCCCATATTTCTAGTTTCAGTTCAGAGTTGGTGTAAGTGGAAGATATGGGTGCAAATACCCTCTCTGAATCTGATACCCTCTGTGGTAGACATTAGGGAATAAACAAGTTTTTAAGAAAGATTATGAAAAATAGTCATCCAACTCGGTCAAGATGATACTGTTCATTCTCTGTTAGAGCTCATGGAGGAAACAAAAACTCAGTAGTCTTTTTTAAATTTATGTCAGCATGCAGTGTTATTTCCTGGCGGGATTTTCCTAATGTTGGTTTTCTTTCTTATTCTAGATCTGTTGTTGGTGAATCACATCTGCAAATCCCATGTCATTTTTAGGGAGAAAGTTTTCTTTTTCTTTCTTTTTATGCCCTGGTGGAAAAAAAAAAAATCTCTTTTTTTTTTTTCCTAGCAAGTGCCACCTGACCACTTTCTTTCTGAATTTTGTGTTCAAACAGATGCAATACCATGAACTGAAACAAGATCCTAGTCACAGCCCAAGCAAGAGGAAGAAAAACAATCCTTCCTAGCCAACTTCACTTGTTGAGGAGACCAACATCTGCCAGGGGAAGATAAAAGAGCAAGCCTAAGAAGCATTTTATTTACCTTGCCTTTTTATCTAGTGGGGAGATTTTGTAAATGGTATTAAAAGGTGTTTCTCATGGAAGACCTATTTCTCATTTTAAGGACATTTGTTTTCAAGTAGGGTTTTTGCCATTTGAAAGCCTTGTTAGAAACAGTGTAACACATTAAAGGAGTCAATCTAAAATGGGGAATATGTACTGCTACTTGGTGGCCAAAGATACGTAAAATAGTCAAATCATGCCAACTAAACCTACAAAATGTGTAAATTTAAATCTGACTCAAAAATTTGTCAGATTTTATTTGTGAGCATTAATATTTTTATCCAGTAAGTCATCATTACAATTTTCTATGTTTTATATATTGCAAAAGAAATACAATGTAGTGGAGCCTACTGCACTTAAGTTTTAGCAGATTTTTTTTAAATTTCAGACCCTGATGTTAACTCCTGGTGCAACATTTTTCTATGCAGTAGGGCTGCTTATAAGGTAATGAGAAACACCAAGTGCAAATGTCTTTCTGAAGCTCCCAAAAGCAGTTCCTGCTGTCTTTATCATTCCATTGTAAGACCTAAAAATCTCTGTCTGTCTCAAAATACTGCCAGGTTTGTAACTGATTGCCTATCTGATTTTTCTATTTGTGCCAGTAATCTTCATTTGTACTACCTAGTTTAGCTGTAAACTAATTAGCTCCATATTGCTTTGGGTGTCATTCTATGAACACTTTTTGTGCACATAACTATTTTAATATAGATATCTTGCAGAAAATGTTTTTCATTCAAATCACAAGATCGTATTAACATGCTTTATGGTATAACATTACCTGTTACCAATGTGAAATACAGTGTAAAGGAAAAAATGCAGTTGTGGTAAAACTGATATACCAGCTTTTTTTCCTTAGTTAATAATGTCAATTCTTCTGATATGATCTTCCCCTACTGCATGGAAACTGCATTATCTTATAAATTACATGGAACATAGGTGAGAAACATTTACATTTCAAATGTCTTAGTGGCCACTGCATAACGAGTACTTGGGGATATATTCTGGTAGCTGCATGCGGACTTCCACACTCAGCTCCCCACATAGTGAGCAGAGATTCATTCCTGAGGGACTACCTCTGCACAGTTCCTCATTATAGTTCCCACTGACATTAAAGGGGATTTTTGCCCAGGGGAGAGCGGCAGGACTGCATCCTCGAGGGGGGCTGTGGTCCTCTCTGGATTACCTCTCATTGGTTCCAATTGCAGATAAAGTTATATTGCACTACTCTAAAAATACTTTTTGAAAAGACTATTTAGAAATACTTTGCAAGCACATGTGAATATGTATTTGTCTAAAGAAATATGTGTTAGCTGCTTTGCTCATGAAGGATCATCCTGGATTTCTTTATTTTACAGATAAGATGATAGCCAGGTTCTAACGTAATGGTTATTTTGATCCTTCTGTTCGCATATTTATAAGAATGCCAATCAAATGACTGTTCTGCAGAAAGTCTTGGACCTAAATAAGCTCTTGTTATGTCATGACTTTAAAAGAGTTTAATTTTGAAGCTTGTGTAACTGCCTTTTGGCTCTATCCCACCTGAAGATGAAATCAGAATCACTGGTCAGCCTATTTTGTTTTACAAAAAAACAAATTTTTGACTCAACAAGATGTGAATGTTTGTTGCCTGTTGTCAGTTTTGCACAGTTCTTTAATACACTGCAAGCCTTGTACCTTCTTAACATTGCCCTCTAGTCTGCGTGTAATTTCCTGTTGTCTTTTTTTTTGTACACTATTTCGAATGTCTACTTTGGTGGTAAAATCTGAGCTGGTTATGCATGTTTCCTGCATTAAACATGCTTTTAAGTATCACTCTACTAGATATTATGAAGCCTCTGTCTTTGAAATCCAGTGCTATTGTTTTTCCATGAGTGCTGTGATGGGCAAGCGAATGAAAACATCATATTTCTGTGTGCAGATTTCAGTACTTTAAGTTCCATAAAATGCAGTTGGAGGGGGCAGGGGGAGAAAAACATATCTTCGTTGAAAAATAGTGAACTTCTTTCAAATGCCTCAGTCACTCAAAATTTATCTCACTGAAAATATAACGCACAGAAGCAAGGCTAAGAATATTGATTAAATATTATTCTCCTGCTACAACAAGACAATTTAAAATCACGATTTAAAACAGTTTGTGAGTGAACCCATTTTCACTATTTGCAGTTTGTCTTCTCTGCTTTCTGTAGATGGCCTCTGTAAAGAACCTGTCCTGCCTTATGCCATAAATATTCCAGCATATCTTCCTTTTACAGATTGATTCTGAAGTCCATTTCTAACCTGTTAGATTTGCCAAGCTTTATTCCTAAAGCAACTTGTGTGTTCATAAACAATCAAAAAAGAATAAGGCATCTCACAATCATGAAATGATTTCTGCTCTCAGAAAATAAAATTTAACAACTTTATGTGGGTCCATAGAAAATCAGTAGTTTAGTTGGTATCCATACTTAGAGTGGATGTCAGAGCACTCAGAATCCACCAAGGCTGATTAGTCTGAGAGGCTGCATTCCTGTTGACAACTCATAGTACAGAGCTTGCTTGCCCTGTTTTTACAGTTGTCCCTCTTTGTAGGAATGTCTTTTTCATAATGGCAATGAGCTTTTAACTGGAAGAGCTGCTGTATCATAACTTAGTATTTTAAGTCCAAGTGTGATAGCCCCCAATTTTTTTGTATTGCAATTAAACAAACTGTGTAATCATGAGAAAGCAATTAAGCAGTCTGCATATAGTCTATCAGTTAATGTGAACATAGGCTCTACCAACAAGACAAAGAGCTGCCAGCAAATGCACTGCATGATGCTAAGGTATTTCATTCTAAAATAATCCAGGAGCATAAAATAAAGGAAATAAAGCAAAACTTATTTCTCTCATCAATGCTAGATCACACACCCGTTACACAAAACATAATAAAACATTTGCAGCTCTCTGCTTAGCAGCCAGGGATCCCAAACTGTGGTTTAATTGACTTGTAGTTTAACACAGATGGACTGCTTTGTGGCAGAAACTCTTCAGTTGACACTGACCCACTTGCATCTGCACTGCAATTCCCAGAGTCTGCTCCAAGCCTCTACCACCTTCTTGCTCACGGAATGGTAACTGGGAAAGGTAGTGGCTTTTCATTGAGCTGAGTACTGGAAAATCTCTTTTCCAGTGGTGTTTTTGCCACATTGTAGGACTGGCCTTGCTAATTTGCAGTGTGGTGCACTGACCATTTCTCTCACTTGCAAAACTTCAGATCTCAGAACCACACTGCTAGGCACATGTCTATCCTTGAGTGACATTCATAAAAGGAGGTTTTTTGCTGCATCTTGAACAAATATGGTAACAAAAATGAAAAATATTCTCCTTCCCCATAGAATTGCTAGCCCTGGGACATGTAACAAGCTCAACAAGCAAGTATATTGTATCAGGAGGAGTCTGTTGCTCACGGGCGTGAGACAATGGCTTGATCAGAAGAAATGGGCCTGGAGACTAAAGCAAGTCCTTTGCTACACTGTGCTTGTATTCTTCAGGCTGAGTGTTCCCAAACACATCTTTTGGGAAAAGGGAAGGAGAAATGGGGAAGGGCCTGAATTGCTTAAATTAAAAATTTACTCAGAAATTGAAAAACTGTCAAATATATCTTCAATTCTTGCAGGATTTCTTTTTAAGGACTGGGATTTGTGTAAAAGACAAGTCTTTCTGCACTATGTTTCTAGAAGTAAGTGTCTTTCTTACTTAGAAAATAGTTCAGTGACTTCAATTTGCTGAGGCAGTGTACAACTTTTGGAAAATGGAGTTGGAAAAGAGTTGGGGAAAAATTACAGTGGATTATAATGCCAGAATCAGCCTGTTTGTATTTTCTCTTTAAAATACAGATACATACTTTTCCCTGACATCCTTGTGGAGACCACAGCTCAAAACCTCAGTTACATTCACGCTTTTCCAACTGCCACCCCATTTCCCATGTCTTCTCAGCTTCAGACATGGCTGATAGCATGGCATGGAGTTGGCCCTTCACCTGTCAGTGTAAGGGGTGCTTCTTTCCTTTTTTCCACTTTGGCTTGCATTCTCTAGGTGACCAGACTCCTCTTCTTCATTTCCTGGTCACCACTGTTACTAGCAATTAAACATTAATTGGAATGCCTTGTCATCCCCTCCTGCTTCCTCTAGCTATTTGTTCTTTTGATGGGCTTCTTTTCTTCATCCACGTTCTTTGACTAATTTACCTTTTTATAGATGTAACTCCTTTATGGTCATAAAGCTTCAGCTACTGGTTTCGTGTCAGCACTTCAGGATTCCCTCACATACCTCTGTTACGATGCAGTCTAATCACAGTGGAGCAAAGAGAATTCTCTGTGAATAAAGCCTAAGGTACTTAGGTTTGAAATATTCCCAAAACAAGATAAAAGCCAAACAAAGCTAAATGTTGACACCCAAAAAATTGATATATTTTATTTAACAGTAAGTGACAGAGAGAGAAAGAAAGAGAAAGAAAGAAATAGAAAAAGAGGTGCACAGGGGGAAGGCACAGAAAGAGTGACAGAGATTAAATGGAAACATATCACCCCTCTGTGAGTCCCAATGACGTTTCTTTGATTCCCTCTGTCTGGTCTTCTTGGTGGTGAGGGTCCCTTGGCCCATGACCGCCACCCCCACTGAAAAGCACAGAATCCATTGGATTAATATACATTGGGGCCAAATGGAGATGCCCAGGTGCCACCCCTGCAGGGGGCCAGCTGGACACTGTCTCTTGCAAGACTCTGGGTCAGTTGCATCATTCTGTATCATGTGCAGTGCTCTGGTGCAGGGTCTGGGGACTCCTTTGGGGGGGCGTTTGATGGGCCATGACACCCCTCTGCTGTCCCTCCACGTGCATGTCCTGTGGATGCAGCTTTTCCTGGGGTGGGGTGCCTCCTGCAGCTGGGCTAGTCTGCACGGCGGAGGATGGGTGTTCCTCTGACCAGAGGCTTTTTTGCCATATGCCCAAAACCCTCCTGCTCCCCCCTGGTGTGAGGGTCTGTACAAGCCTGGCAGCAGATAAGCCTGGGGCTGTGACCTCCACCCCGAAGCTGCTGGATATGATCCTCCTGTGGAAGGGTTTTCCCGGCCTTATCTCAAATAGCCTTAGGCAGTTTAACACACAGTTCAGGGCCTCAGCCTAGGGGGCCCATTCAGGATGCAGTGGTCTGCAGTTTCCTTTTGGTGCAGTTTTGCTATAATAGGCAGAAATCCTTCATAATAAGCCATAAACCATAACACTTCAGTCTCTGACAAGCTCCTACCTCTGAAGTTCAATGTTTGGTTTCTCACTGCTGCATTGAGCAGAGTTATAGATACCTGTCTTTCATCAGCTCTGCTTCTCTTGGATCTGCAATGACTCCCATCTAGACCAACCTCCTCATGGTACTACATATTCAGACTTTGTGAACTCCTCCACGTTGTTCTCCATGATACTCAGTGCAGAAAAGAAGAGTCAGGGAAATTAAAATCTAAGTTTAAAGGAAAGAAAAATTTCTGGAAGTTGTATAACTGCAATGCAATATACATGCATCTTGCTGTTGATTACTGGCTTCTGAAGTGTCTGAGCTTGCAGTTTTGCTCTGCTCCAGTTAAAGGATTTGGACCTCTGTATGACTTGCATCAAATCATAATGGGCATGATCTGGGGGGAAAACAATTAACATAAAGGCATGTGAAAGCAGAAAACCTGTAGTTTATGAAGTCCATGTCTAAAAGTAGCAATTGTAGGAAGCATGAGTTTCTTGGGGTTGAAGAGGATTGTTTTAATGAATTCTCCATCATGGAAAATGGGTTTTCACTGTGCAATTTACTGTTCTTCGTAAAATCCTATGATTCATAATTAAATACAGCACTGTGATTTTTGCAGTTTGGGTTCCTTCTCTACAGTGTAACGTGTAGGCTGCAATTGAGCAGACATTTTCATAACAAAGAGTGGCATTTGAAAAAGAAATTAATTCTTGAATTGGTTGACACTTGACATAACTTGGTGTCCAAGCTGTCAAATGCCAGGAAGTTTAATGCCAGGAAGTTTAAAGGGTTTGTGTTTACCTTTTTAAAGTTGTGATAAAGCAAAGTTGTGACAAAGCAAAGGGAGAGTCAAAAGAGTCACAGGTGCACACTCCCTGCATGACACAGGGAGTTTGCACCTCCCAGTCAGTAGCAGGAAATTGGCCTCATATATTATTGAGGATACAGAGAGTTGTGCACTTGAAGTGTCCTGTCCCAGAGCTGCCAACACTGTGCATGGCTGACAGTAATGGAGACCATCATGGTTATAACAGAGGAAGCATGAGATGCAGTTTCTGTGAAGAGCTTTATAGAGCATCTGCCCAGCTGCCTTGTCTCAAACGAGTGCATTAGTTCATAATTTTTGTGAGTGCTAATTTAAATGATCAGCGTACAATAGTAAAAAGCATAATGGTGCAAGGGAAGGAGGGAGTTTCTTGGGGTTTCTCCATCTCAACCTGAATGTTAAATCCTCTTTCTAGGCTCAATACACAGTTGAGGAAATGTGACATACATCACTGCAGCTAAATGAGAAGTCCTGAGCTTTTAGAAACCATAATTCCTATTCTGATACTTCAGTTCATTTGCACAGAGTGTGTTTCCAGGGCTGATACTGCACAATAGCTGTTCCCCTTACATCACACATCCATGCAAGGATGCCAAGGACACAAGGCAAGGCCATGTATCTCAAATTCTAGCATCTCAATGATAAGAAATGTCTATATTCTGGTATTATTTACAAATAATGTGTTTTAAAACTAATTTCTTAGTCCCTACAGTCAGTGATGAAATGCAGTTGACAGCTTTTCTCTTAATTTCAGCCCAGTTCAGCCTGCTACCAAAGGCAGAGGTTCAGCCATGAAAGAACTATAGGCATCAAATGTCCTACGTTAGTCCTACAGAGACTCTGCTATTATACGAGGAAATAAATTTTCAGTCTTAAACCAGAAGCAGGCTACTTAAGCCAGAGGACACAGATCAGGAAGACAAGTAGTTTTGTAAGGCCTGTAACACTAAAATGGAGGAAACAGCTCGTTCCAGAGCTATTTGATGGTTAAGGAACTGGCTGGATGGCTGCATCGAAAGTGTTGCAGTCACAAAGCAGCTCAATGTTGAAATGGAGAACAATAGTAAGGTGGTGTGGTTGAGGGGTCTGTCCAGGGACCAATACTATTCAATATCATCATCATCGACATCATGGGATCTAGTGTACTCTCAGCACATTTGCAGATGAGACAAGCTGAGTGGTGCAGCTGATTTGCTGGAGAATAGGGATATGTGTCAGGTCTTCAAAATCGTGTGTCTTTTGACTTATGGAAAAAGCATAGGGCTTAAAAATGTGCATGGTTTATGTTCAGAGTAGAACTGAAAGGATCATGCCACCCATACCCACAGTTAAAACACTACAAGGGGTCAGGAGGACTAACAGGTGACATCAAAGCTTCCCACTCATCAAAGGAAACAGATGGGAAAGCCAATCTTATGTTGTAGCCTTTCTAAACTGAAGACCATGTTTCCATAAGGACTGATAAAATACCTTCAATTTCTCATAGACTGTAGAAGTGTTTCGGGGTGATATTCGCACCTCAGAAAAGTCTTATTCTGCTAATAGAGGCAATAGCTGAGAGGGATTGCTAAAGCCCTGAACACTTGGCAAAAGTTGACCTCTACCTGCAGGACACTGAGGTCAGCTTCAGCAAGGCTGCTGGAGGGCAGGTACCAACATGCAGAGCTGTGATGGTAACAACCACAACTCAGATGACATGAAGTTTATCCTGCTGCAGCTCCTTAATTTGAGTGTGGTGGCATGGCACTTGCCCTTGTGTTTTACTTTCTATTTAGTCTGAGTGGACTCAAACCCATGACACATATTTCCTAAGAGGATGCTGTGGTAGACATGAGGCTATTCAGATGAGCAAAAAGGGATAGTGGATCTAATTAATGAGAGTATCAATCCCCTTGCAGCTGGAGCTCAGTGCAGAAGAGGATCCAGGACTTACTGTGCAAGAGATAGCAGGGGCGGGAGAGGGGCTGCAGCCTTGAGGGGCTTCCAGTGGGTAATAGGAAAATTTGGAAATAAAACTAGCAAAAACTAGAAAAAAGAGTGTACATATGCTCCCCTGCAGGAGAAAAGAAAACAAATATCTTCTCCGCCTTTGAAGATTCTCCGGCCTGGAGAGATTTCTGAGGAAAGATACAGTTTTGAAAGGTAAGCATAATCCTTGTTCTGCTTTGTAGGGACCTCTCTCCTGCAGTGTCACTAGACAAAAGCCTAGAGGGGACCTGAAAGTTTTTCTTTGGAACAGACACTAGCTAGCAACTCATGTAATTTGCCTGTTATTTACAGGCCTTTAATTCACAATGGTGCACAAAATTTGTCCTTAAATTTATAAAAGGGAAATATTTGGAACAGCAGCCTGCTTGCCTCTTTGTAGTCTATCGTGCAAGGCAAGTGGTTTTGCTCTTTCCCCTTGGATAGTCCACAATGAACCCCTCCAGCAGATGTGCAGTGTTGTTTTGTTGATGGCTAGAAGCCACTGTAGGCAAACAAGATAGTATCTTTGCGTCTTAACCTGGTACTGCTGTGGTACAACATGCCTTTGAAAGGATTTTTATTTTATCTGTGGAGAAACCAAGCCAAGCCAAAAGACACTCTGGTTCTGAGCAGGACAGGGTTAATTTTTGCAGTAGCTGGGAGCGGCCAACACCCAGAGGTTATTCTATGTCACTTCCTGTCGTTGCCATGGGCTGAGGAATGGACTCTCTTCTGGGGAGAAGGGGTTTCTTCCAGTCGAGAGATTGTGGCAGAGGGAGCTGTCCAGTATTGTCTCTTGTTGCAGGGGTTTTCATTCGCCCCTGAACAAGTACAGGACCCTGTTAAAGTGACAGAATATTTGAAAGAAAAATGCTGTGACGGTTCCAGAGAAGAGGGAAGTTCTACAATGTGCCTGGACCCTGGCTACTATTTATTGGACACTGCTTGATACTAGACAGCACCCTCAGGGGAAGAGGAGGAAAGCAGAAAAACAGACACTGGGCCACAGTCACTGGTTCATCACTGCAGATGAACCACAGAAACAACCCGTGCTGCTAGCAGTTGCCCCTATACAGAAGAAGAAATCCAAAGCCAAATCAGTTTACGTAGTAAGGGATCAAGAGGAAGCAGGGCCCTCCCTACAGGAGGCAGAGGCAAGGCTAGAGATTATCACCTGATCCCTATCCCTAGGTGAGCTGTGAGTTGTGTGTACAGGTTCTGGCCACCGGTTGGGTGAGCCCCTACTGACCTGGCTGCTCTCATGTTGGGATAGTGCGGCCCATGATATGAAACTAGATGGTAGTGAAACCGAGCAACTGGGATCCTGTCCCAGGATGTGGGCATTGACAAGGGGATTGGGAAGAGGGCAGAAACTCTCAGCCTCTGAAGGCAACTCCAGTCAAAAGTGTGGGGAGGGTATTCTCTCAAGGATGATCTAGTAGTGCACCCAAGCAGGTGGAACACCGTGGAGAAAGGTATCCAGGGCCTGAGAGAATTAACTGTGATGGAGCTAATCTATAGGGATTCAAATAATGAGCAGTCCCCTGTAGATCCAAATGAGGCCCAGTGTACACAATCCATGTGGTGGAAGTTTGTATGGAGCGCGCCATTGCTGTACACCAACCCACTGGCACTGGATGTCAGTGAAAGAAGGGGAACAAACAGTGCTTCAGGTGACTACCCAACTCCAGCAATATGAAGATCATCTTTTATCATCCCTTCCAACCTGTTCCTCCTGTGCTATGGAAAGACTGTACAAGACTGCAGACAGACTTGAAAGGAGAAAATATCTCATACTCTACCAGTACGGACCAGAGTCTCTGCTATTGGGAGCAAGCGCCCCTTATGCTTGAGAGAGAGACAATACACACCATAAGGTAACCTGTGGTTTTTCCTACATGACCACATAGAGGACTTGAGGAAGTGGGATGGAAAATGCATCTGTGCCCTGGCAGCACAGTTATGTGAGTTGTGAGGAAGAACAACCACCACAGGAAATTCAAGGACAAATGCCACTCTAGTTTCCAGTGGTCAAGTCCTCAGACAGAATAGAAGGTCTGATGTTATTTTCAATCCTCTTGAAGTTCTCCAGTTCATGTTTACAAGAAGTGAGCAACAAATACTATGACCAGAATTAGAGGGGCCCTTCCTCAGCCTGATGGAGGAAAGGGACAATCAAGGCTACTGAACTGTATGAATCTGATGGCCCAGCACAGCAGTCCCACAGGAGTATCAAGGTTTAGTTGAAACTGGCACATGATGTACACTGATGCCATCAAGATACATAGGAACAGAATCCATCTCTATTTCTGGGGTGACAAGGGGACCCCAACAGCTGAACACCTTGCCTGGTCTCTCAGAGGACCCTTCTGCTGTGGGACTCATGAGGGTCAAAGAACAATGGGTACTAATCACTACCACATGAGTGCAGCGTTGACAATACCATACCAGCCAGGACTCCATGGCCCCCAACCATGAGAGGATTTGTGAGCTGGAGGCCTAGGGAGTGGTCAGCAAGACTCGCTCACACCATAATAGTCCTATATGGCCAGTGCGTAAGTCCAATGGAGAGTGGAGAGAGACCGTGGACAGTGGCCTGAATGAAGTCATGCTACCACTCAGTGCTGCTGTGTCAGACATGCTGGAACTTCAGTATGAACTGGAGTTCAGGGTAGCAAAGTGGTGCCACCATCGACACTGCAAATGTGTTTTTCTCTATGTCTTTAGCAGCAGAGTGCAGGCCGCAGGCTTTTTTCACCTGGAGAGGCATCCAGTATACCAGGAACTGACTGTCCCAAGGGTGGAAACACAGCCCCATTATTTGCCTTGGACTGATCCAGATTACACTGGGAAAGAGTGAGGCTCCAGAACACCTGCAATACATTGAGGACGTTCTTGTGTGGGACAACGCAGCAGGGGAAGTTTTTGAGGAAGAACAGAAGATAATACAAATCCTCCTGACGGCCAGTTTTGCCATAAAACATAACAAGGTCAAAGGACCTGCCCAGGAAATTCAGTTCCTAGAAGTAAAACGTCAAGATGAAGTAATCAGATTCCAACGTGATCAATAAAGTAGCAGCTATGTCCCCATTGACCAGTAAGAAGGAAACACAGGCTTTCCTAGGTGCTGTGGGTTTTTGGAGGATGCATATGCTAGATTACAGTCAGATTGTAAACCCTCTTTGTCATGTGACCTAGAAAAAGAATGATTTTAAGTGNGTCATGTGACCTAGAAAAAGAATGATTTTAAGTGACGAGATTTTGAACAAATTAAACAGGATA
>VZRJ01006053.1:0-117339 GCA_013397565.1 Ptilonorhynchus violaceus
AGATATATATATATCTTATAATAATATCTTGAGGTGGTTTGTTACAAAACAGGTAACATTTACAAACTAGGTTGATGCTGAATTTCTCAAATTGTTCAAACCTCTAACCTTCATGGTATTCCCTGTCATTTCTTGGATTCCTCCATGACATTTAGTGCACAGCCTGATGTATTCCTCCTCCTCTGTCCTTGCAGTACCAATGGGAAATACTGGGAAAGCAAGTGCTTCAGTCTGCATTCAACTAAATATATACTTCATTCAACCTGTTTCCTCAGGGGATTTTAAACCTGGTTGTAAAAACCAAAGCTCTTTGGAAGAAATGTTAAGTGTGAGTTGCTTAAAACTTTTTTATTTTTGTCCTCTGACTATACTCAAAAAATAGCTGTTGCTGAAGATGTGTTTACTCTGCCTCCTCCACTAACTATTCTGCATCATTACTTTAAGTGAAGTTTGCATGGACAGTAGAAATTTAAGAGAGAATGGATGGGTGAGGTTGAAAGACTCAATGATTGCTTTTTTTCCCTCAGAAGGAACTGTGGCTAAAAAATTGCATGACCGTTTTAGTCTGCCACAAATAAGAAAAAATCACCCCCAGAGAACCACACGGTATATGAGGCAGTGTGTTCAGAGAACAGAAGACAACGATAACTAATTCTTTTTCCTCTCAGAATGTTTGTTTTTTCTATAATTTCAGTGAAAAATGAGATCACCATAGACTTTCAGCATTATTCAACCAGCTTGCAATATTACTTCAGGAATTTCTCTCCAAAGCTCAAACTTTATTTATTTATTTATTAATCACTGTTGTAGATGGATTTTTAACTTACCTAAATTGAAGCTTTTATAGTGATTTTGGCTGAGTAATTTGATTATTGTAATTAATTTTAGGAGCTCTGTCAATATATGTATGTAGCAATTTATAAAACTGTATGTTATCATGGAATCATGGAATATTTTGGATTGGAAGGGACCTTTAAAGGCTGTTTAGTCTAACCCCCTGCAATAAGCAGGGACATCTTCAACTATATCAGATGGCTCAGAGCCCCTGAATGTTTTCAGGGATGGGAAATTCACCACCTCTTTGGGCAACCTGTTCTAGTGTTTTACTACTCTCAGTGTAAAGAATTTGTTTCTTATATGTAATCTAAATGGACCTTCTTTCAGTTAAACCAATTATCCCTTGTCCTATCTCAACAGGCCCTATTAAAAAGTCTGTCCTCATCTTTCCTATAGAACCCCTTTAAGTCCTGAAAGGTCACGGTAACGTCTCCCCAGAGCCTTCTCTTCTCCAGGATGAAAAATCCTGAATTTCTCAACCTTCTGTCCCTTCCTGGCCTTTAGTTTGATCAGCAGGTCTTGCTTGATTCAGCCACACTGGTGTCCTGCTTTCCTTGACTGATTTATTACATGTGGGGATCAGGAACTCTTGCACTCTGTGGAAAGCATTCTTAGAGTCTGTCAGCTCTGTCCTACTCCCTTGCCACTGAGGGCAGTTTAGCAGACGGTACTATTGACTAACTCCTTGAAGAGCTGGAAGTTTGCTTTCCCAAAATTCAGAGCCCTGGCTTTACTCTTTGACTGGCCCATATCCCTCAGGGCTGCAAAATCCACCAGTGCATGATCATCACAGCTCAGGCTTCCTCCAAACTTGACACCGCTGATTAGCTCACTTATGTCGGTGACCTACAGGTCCAGTGCCACATTCCTTCTGGTAGGGCTGTCTATTACCTGACTTAAGAAGTTATCCTTCATGCATTTCAGGAGTCTCCTGGATTGCCTACAGCTTGTCATGCTTCCCAGCAGATGTTGATGTGGTTGAAGTTTTCCAGCAGGACAAAAGCTTGTGAGCACAAAGCTTCCTGCAGCTGGAGCAAGAAAGCTTCATCAGTGGGCTGCCCTGGATCAGGCAGCCTGTAGCAGACATCAACCACAAAGGTTCTCGTTACTTTGGTCGCTGATTCTTCCCCAGTTTTTGACCCGCTCGTGGTTATTCTTCAGAGACAACTTTATCCAATTTTGTAGAGGACAACACCTCCACCATTCCTTCCTCACCTTAAATTGATTAACTAGTTTTCTTAGCGTGCATGAGATAATCTGAAACAAAATTTCTGTGGTAAAGGAATGAATGTAAGAACCTTTAGATCACCTCAGGAACTATCTGAAGGTATTCACAGAAAGAACATCATCATGTTTTCCTGATGGAGGAATGTCATCCCTCCCTCTGCATTTGAAGGAGGGGCCTAGGACAAAAATACCCATTGATTCAAATTTAGATGCTATTAAATAAAAAATATGTAATGGCTGGCAGAGCCGTATAACTGACAGTTTAGTTTATTTGTGTAAAAGGAAGAATACCAGTTATGGATTACCATAGATTACCCAAGGAAAAGACTTTGACCTTAAGATATAATTTCAGAGGTTTGTGTTTCCAGCTCATGAGTAAATTTATATGAACTAAATTTGAGAGTCCTATGAAAACCTAAATTAATGGCAAATGTGTAAAGCTTCTTTATGGAGGAACTACTGTTGCCTTCAATGAACTATGGAGAAACAGCAGTAATTTACATCTTTAGAAGTAGATACCAATGACTGAAATTCCTCTTGCCGACTTTAAAGATTAATTATTGCTTGATACACTTAAACAGATTTTAAAATTTTAAATATGGACTCTGAACATGTTTATATCCATATATATTATATTTTCATTTAAAAAAAATTGTTCTTGCAATCATATTTGACAGGTGCAAAAAACTGTAAGTCTATAAGCAAACATGAATGAAGGATGGAGTCGGTTCTTAATGGAGTGATGCACAAGACTTTCAAACATGAGTGCCTGAAAGCTAGACTCATCATATCTACACATGGGCATACCATTCTATATATTCTGTATATACAGAAGGCTATGATTAAAAAAACCCAAACAAACAACAGAACTCCCTGCCCCGCCCCAAGAAAAAAAGCAAACTCCAAACAAAAATCCCAAAACAACTCAGCCAGCCAGAGCCAAAGGGAATTGCAGTAATTAATTTCCTTTCTATTTAAGGAAATTTAAGAGCCTACCTTTAGCAATCCAGGATGACACACTTGATAATAAAGTTGGTGCATGTGTTTATTTTTTTTCAGTTTAAACTAATGGTATTGGATGAGACAATCCCAAACACTGAAGAAAATAGTGTCTTGTTCCAATGTCTGTGGTAAATAGCCCCTTTTAAAAGGGTTCATAACTTTGGGTTGTGTCTCCTTAAGGAGCTGTTATTTAAAGATGAGTCTATAGGGTTCATAAAGGTTAGCATCAATGACTAAGCCTGTCAGTTTAGGATCTTCATTTGACTTACTCATTTACTTCTGCTGTTCTCTGACTAAAAGAGAACTGGGAGGAATATTCAGGAATAAAGCACTCACTTGGGAAGCTGAGGAGAAATTTATTGCAATAATAAGGTTTAAAGTAACTTAACAGTAGTGTCTCCTGATGTACCTTCTGGCAAAGGGTCTTCTTTCTATGGAAGGTCTTTTCCAACCTGAAACCTCTTTATAGGTTATACAGTAAATAGGGAAAGCCCCCTACTCTACTGCAGTGACTCTGATGACAAGTCAGTAATCAGGCAAAGGTACTGAACCTAGGAAAAAGGTGCTAAAGGGATGGAAAGCATTTTCTCACTATAAAAGTGTTGATAAAAGCAAAAAAGTGACATCCTTCATAAACGTATCAGGACCTTTTAAACAAACAAACCCCCCCCTTTTACTATACTCTGATATAGCACAGGGGTAGCAGCCCAGGAGCTTTCTGAAGATCCCTGATCATTACTCAAGTGATTGAGGAGCCAAAGAACATGTGCCCTTATGGACTTCATACTCACAAACAAGAAAGACCCCCTTGTTGGGGTTGTCTAGGTTGAAAGTCTAGGCTGCTGTGAACATGAGATGGTCCTGAGAGCAGGCACAAGGGTGCAGAGCAAGCTCACAACTCTGGAATTCAGGATAGCAGACTTCAGCCAGCTAAAAGGTATGCTTGGCAGAGTCCTAAAGGAAAAGGCCTGGGAAGGAAGAGGCATTCGTAAAAGTCCTGATTTAATATACAAGGACCACCTACTCCAATCTCGAGTGGCCCATCCCAACAAATAAGCGGGCATTCCCCTTTACTCAGCCCCAGTACGGCCACATCTGGAGTCTTTTGTCTGGTCCTGTGCTCCCTGGAGGCATGGACATACTGGAGGGAGTGTCCACAAAAAAGGGCCACAAAGATGATGAAGGAAATGGAGCAGCTCACATCTGAGGAAAGACTGAAGTGGCTGGGCCTGCTCAGCCTGGAGAAGAGAAGGCTCAGGAAGGATCTTATCAACATGCACAAATACTTTCAGGGAGGTTGCAAAGACAGAATGAGGCTCTTTTCAGTGATGCCCTGTGACAGGGTCAGAGGCAACAGGCACAATGAAACAGAGGATGTTCTGTCAGGAATGTCAGGAAACACTTTTACTGTGAGGGTGACTGATCACTGACGCAGGTTGTCCAGAGAGTCTGTGGAATCTCCCACTTTGAAGATAGTCAGAAGCAGTTTAGACATGGTTCTCAACACCCAGTTCTAGGTGGTTTCTTCTAGAGGTCCCTTGAAACCTCTACCATTGTGTGATTCTGTAACTCTTTTATGCCTAAAGATTGAAGGTGGTTTGAGACAAGTATACACTCACATTTCATAACGTTTTGATCATTCGGAGCAACAGAAGCTCTCCAAGGTCTAGAAAACTGTCATTTCCACTGGTCTCAAATTCCCAGATAGGAGTCACCAAAGGAACATCCTCCTGTCAGCCCTTGACTTCACCCAACTACACTCTGTGCTAAGAGAGAAGATCAAGGTGACTGCAATGAAGTAGGTTACTTTCCTTTAAAAAGATGAAAAAATATTTAATTCCAGACAATAATTTCATTAGTGACAGGAGGTGAGGCTTTGATTGATTCAACAGCGGTATATTCAAGGATTCCTTCTGCATTGTATTACCCCTCAAGACATTGGCTAAACCTTTGTTGTCACATCAGTGAAAAATAATGAGAAGGGCAAGGATCTGTTCCTTTCTCCTGTTATGGGAGAAAGGCTATTTCTCATTTTTCACCTTTTAGTTGCTAGATTTCTCCTTTTGTAGTTAAAAATACATGAAACTTTCTAAAACAGGCATTTCATGTTCCCTTATTTAGTAAAAAAAATGTAATTTATAATTTAGTTATATAGCACTTTAACTATGCATATTGTTATAAGACAGTTCTCAAATGCTCAACATTAAAAATCTAAAGAGATAGCTTAAAATAAAGGAACTCTGAAATTGAAACTTATGCAGCTTCTTTTTATATATGTGCTACCTTACTATGTGCTCTAAAAACTGCTTAAAGCAGATATTCAGAAGTAACATTTTGTGAACCCCTTAATTTTCATTCCATGAACTGATCTACTGTAAAAGCAAAGAATTTCACTCACCTGTGTAAATAAAACATTTGAAATAAAATATTTCATCTGAGAGTCTCTCATGCAGATTATGATTTATTTCAATGTTAATCAAACTTTTCATGGTATTTGCAGATGTGTATATATATATTTCTAATGCTATTTTGAAATCATTATCTAATTAAATATTATTTATATGATATCATGTATTGTATGTTAATTGTATATTCTGTATTACTTCGATACCATCATATTTTTTAGTATACAAATGAAGTTATGGTAAGGTTGTAAATTCCACTAAGGAGTATATAATTTCGTACATCACTTTTCTGAATCCTTATAAGGTATCACTACACAGGATATATATTATAGAGGCCAAAAAGAAGGAAAAGCATGAAATAAAACACATCCAAATGCAAGACATCTAATAGACAAGCCGAATAAATTGATTAGTTCTCATTTTGGGCCAATGTGGATCAATAGTTGAACAACTGAGATTGAAACTGTAAGAGAAGAGATGAGGCTGTCTGGAGTTGGTAGATAGTAAAATTATCACATTCAGGGTCATATATATAATTATATATATTTATGCATTTTCAGTGGTTTTCAAAAGTTATTTGGATCTTTTCATCATTGCGCTTCATAATCTTAATAACTCGATTTAGGACATTTTGTCTATCAGAGTAGAATCAGTTTCTTCAACCTCTTATAAATCTTTTTTACCTGTCACTTTCAAGCATAGCTACTGTATTTCTTGCTTTATAATTTCAGCATTACATACACTACTCAATGTGACATATAAATACTGCAGTATTCAAACATGCTGCCTTTCTGGATTTATCTACTATTTCTTTAACAACACAGTCCATCATCTTCACCTTGTTCACTGTAACCTTGGTACTGTATACAGGTACTCATAGATATTTTTCCAGCAATAAAACTCAAGTCTTGTCCGTATCAGTATGACAAAGATTTGCTTACTCTAACACTTACTGATTTATTATCTGTTTAATAAAATCATAGAATCATAGAATGATTTGGGTTGAAAGGAGCCATAAAGATCATCTGTTTCCAGCCCCTTTGCCATGGGCACGGATGCCATTCACTAGGTCAGGCTGCTTAGGGCTTCATCCATCCTGGCCTTGAACATTTCCAGGGATGGGACAGCCACAGCCTCTCCAGACAACATGTTCCTGTGCTTCACCACTCACACAGTAAGGCATTTCTTCCTAAAACATAATCTAAACCTGCCCTCTTTCAACTTCAAGCCATTGCCCCTTGTCCTGTCACTCTCTGCCCGAAAAAAAGTCTTTCTCCCTCTTTTTTATAAGCCCTCTTTAGGTAGTGAAAGGCTGCAATAAGGTCTCTCTGGAGCCTTCTCTTCTCTAGGCTGAACAGCCTCTGCTCTCTCAGCCTGTCTTCATAGGAGAGCTGCTCCAGCCCTCAGATCATCTTTGAAGACCTCTTCTGGACCCACTCTAGCAGGTCCAAGTCTTTCTTGTGCTGGAGAACCCAGACCTTGAAGCAGAGAGAGAGAATCACCTCCCCGAGCTGCTGTCCGTGTGTCTTTTGATGCAACCTAGGATATGGCTGGCCTTCTGGGCGGTGAGTGTGCACCATTGACTTGTTGGTTTATGTTTAGATTTTTGTCCACAACAATCCCCAAGTCCTTCTCCACAGGACTGCTCTCAATGACTTCTCCCAATCTGTACTCATGTCTGGGATTGCCTCAATCCAGGTGCAACACCTGCACTTGGGCTTGTTGAACCTCATGAGGTTCTTGTGGGCTCACTTCTCAAGTTTGTCCAAGTCCCTCTGGACGGCATCCTGTCCTTCAGGTGTGTCAACTGAACCACTCAGCTTGGAGTCATCTGCAAATCTGCTGAGGGGGCACTGGATCCACTGTCTGTGTTATTGATGAAGATATTGAAGAGCATCGGCCCCAGGACAGACAGTTAAGGGACACCATGCACCAGCACCCTCCACGTGGACAGAGTTGTCGGCCACAACTCTCTCTGCATCCATCCAGTCAATTCCTTACCCACTGAATGACTATTTGACTTTTGATATAATTAATTTCTCAAATTGTACTTAACAGTACATATCTAATGGTCAGCATTTTTACCTCCAGTCCTATTTGTTCTAGATTTTCAAACTGGCAAAAGAGAAATTACATTATTATAAAACAGAGCTAATAAAATGAGAGTGCAGAAAAACACATAAACAAGTTTTACTGTATTTCAAAAGGAAAATATAGGAAAGAAAATAAAGCAATGTAATGTAATAGGAAAGAAAAAAAAAACCTTGCCATCAACATTTATTGATATAGTCTGCACAACAGAAATCTGTGTGGTTAATTGACCACACTCTCTGTTTGTCATCTTAGCAAAAGGAATTGAAATATGGTATCTTGTTCATTGGAAATCTATTGAGTTATCTGTGTAAATGTATTCAATATACCTTCTCTTAGGGTTTAGATTTTTGAGAACATTCATTTTTTTAGGCAAGTAAAGCAATATGTTATCTTTATATTAAAATTTATTTAAATATTTTTGACAAAATTTTTCAGTGTATTCTCTGTGGGTTTCCTATCAAAATGATGTTTGTACTGTTATAGTGGTAATTCAGAATATTTCAATCAATTAGCTGGTTTTGACCAATACTATGAAACTAATTTCTGTACAAAAGTAAAGCACATGCTTTGCATATTTCTCAAAGTTTTGTTGTCTAAATGTGTTAGACATTATTGTCTCTGAAACCAGATCACACTTTCATTAATATCCCCTTTTTTTTCTTGGTATACGTTCCCAAACAAAATTGAAAATTCTGGAGTTCATATTATATTGAATGAATTTATTTGTGTCAGAAGGAATTCATCATATTTTAATATTTGCAAACTCATTCTGTTTTTGGATAAAGACACTTACCATTTTCCTTGTACCTTCCTCTGATTTACCAGGTGAAAGCCAGACTATGACTTCCTAACAGATTTATCTATCTTTTCAAATAAAAATGAAATTTTCCCCAGTAGAAATCATATCAGCTAGGAAAGACAAATCTGGAAAGCCACCTGAACACTTTGTAATTTCATGGTACAGTTTTAAAAGAGCATTGAATAACAGACTGTCTTGAGGAGCAACACTGAAATAAAGCTCTGATGGAACCAGGGAGCTGGCCACCAAATTATCAGATAGAAGTTACCCTAAATATGCATTGTTGCCTCAAAAATTACTCTATAAGGTTATAAAAATGTGATTTCAGACAAGTAGGCAGTTATCATCAGGAGAACTAATACAACCTGTTTCTTCCAGATGTATCTTTTCATACACAAAGTACTGCTGACAATTTTTTGTCATGTCTGTATTTTATTTTCATGCTTTGTGTTAATATATAAATGTTGAGCCATTTCTTCCCCAATGAAAGTCAAATATTAATATTGTTCCTATCTTCATGCAAAATAAAGAAAATTATGCAGTGATATGCATGTGTTGTCATTCTATTCTTACAAAAATAAAGGAACACTGAATTTCACATGTGCACTTTTGATTTTTTAGACTAAATTAAAAATGATTGGATTATGCTGCTTTGCTTTCTTTTGACATACTGTGTCATCTTCTCTTAACAGAATCAGCTTCTTTTGTACCTAATTTGTATGCCCTAATATTCTTATTGAAAATGCTCTGTGATACATGATCCTTGTTATTCATTTGTGTATGCTTAATGTTTCAATTTCTCAAGAATCATTATAAGCTACCAATCCTTTGAGTCCTCTTTTTGTTCCATTCTTTTGATTTCTTGATTGTTCATGAGAACAGTCTTTTCTTTACCCATGGTTTAGAAATTAAGATTTATTCTATGTTACACTGTAGGACAAGGTCAATCAATTGCAATAAAATAATTTTCATTTTTTCATAGAACTGAGTCATGAAAATAATTTATGCAACTTTACTTGATTAGGGACAGTTTGCTATATAAAATATTTCAAGTATCTTGATTGCATACTCCATTAAGCACTCTATTATATTCTGCTTAAGGGCATCTACAAACAGGTGAGAGAGTTTTACACATTTCAGGATGTGTGACCTTTCCCAATTTATTCCCAGGGTTAGTGAGGCTCTCTTTGGAGAGAGATGGGAAAAGCTGATGGTGTGGAGGAATAGTGGCCACAGGGTTTTTCTTCTATCCATCTAGTTCACCTTCTAGATGTGTTTTTTGAGTGGCTTTTTTTTTCTCCCCAGATATATTTTTTCCATTCTTTCCTGACTGGATGATTTTGGAAAGCCCAAGTAGATATTTTCATTCAAAGATTCAAAGATCCCCTCATGAATTCAATATGTAAGATTTTTTATTTTTCTTAGTCTGTTTTACTCCACAGGTGAAAATTTTAATGACAGAAATGTATCATTTGGTACAATAGGTAATGTGATTTTTTTTGTCCCAAGAGTAATGTACTGAGGCAAGTAACGGCAGGTATGAAAAATCTGAATGGTATGGAGACACTGAATTCAGAATTAATATTCATTCCTACTTGTCAATGAAAGAAAAGTGGACACCAATAAATTTTGCAAGCAACAGCCTTTAAACAAAAAAAATGCTTGAAAAAGTCTGACTTAACGACAAAGATCATTGCACAGGCCATAAATTTAAAATATAGTTTTTCAAGGAGAATTTGCACAAAATTATGGAAGTATGTTCATTGGTGCTTAAATATGACGATTTTGAAGAACCTCTCAACATAGAAGTCTCTGTGTTACTCACTCCAGAAGAACTGTAGGTTTTGATTGAACTACTTGTATTACTTCCCTGAGTATCTGGTCTTATCTGCTTCTGGGGAGCAGAAGACAGCTGGGGAGATGAAACATCTCATCCACTGTCTCCATGCTTCTGATAACTGTGCGTAATAATTTATGTAAGGAAAACTTATACAGAGTTGCACATCTAGAGGAAAGGGACCTGATATTGTTAGTTATTGCTGAATATTAAATTTCTATTTATTTGTTTACTTGCTTAGTTATTTTTCCTTGCTACAATTAATTACCTCTTGCTCTTAGTATCTTGGAGATAATATCTCATTAAAAGCATTGAAAATAACTGTCAATTTCTTGACATAAATTGATGATCAGAAAAACCATTGATCTGTATAGTGGTAAAGTTCCACAGCTACCAGAAAATGGCAGACTCTGCTATCTTCCAACCCCAGCTGAGGTTAAGAGCAAAAATTTTACTGAGATATGCATTTTCCAACATGTACTTTTTCATAAGAAGATATTATTTTGCAATGGATTCTACCTAAGGTAACAAAATTGAAGCCTAAGAGTGAATATTTTAATTGAGTTAATAAAAACATCCTTTTTTCCTAGCAAAAAAAAAATTATGAAAACTTACTTTCAATATTACACTAGCAGCAAAACTGCCTAAATGTGTGCATTTTTATTTTTTTTAGCTGAAATATAATGTAAACTGGCTAGAATACCCAAACTTTGAATCTGTCCTTTACACTCCCATTAGAAATTACTGCCTATGCCCTTGCTGAATTATGAAGGAAAAAAAATATACAAGAAACATAAAACCCCCATTTTTATATGTAGAAACCAGTAGTTTTCCTAACTAGTAAGAAAAGAGAAAATACCTTAAAATTCATCTTGTACAATTAGATGTCTATATCTGAAAGACTTTTTCATTGTCTGTGTGAAGAATGAAAATCTTCAAGTTATTTCCATGTGTCTTAATTTAAATGTAGCCATTAAAAAAAAAGAGAAACAATATCATAGAGGATCTTCTCTGTCACTATTGATGTGCTCCGAAACAATACCTAGTTAGATGTACACAAATGCAAATAGAATGCTTGATTCCAGATTCTACATTTTTATATCTTCATGTCTTTCTGCAATTGATTCCTCTGGGGCAAAACCAAAAAAGGAAACGTTTTAAAACAAGTCCTTAAAAAAATTTTTTAACAAACGTTTAACAAGCCCATATGAAGGTGCAGGCAGGGCACTCCGGAAAAAGTCACTGTAAGTATTTGTGGAACATGTCATCAAGTTATATTGTCTAATGTAGTTAACTGATCAATAACATCAATACGTAATAAGTATGGCAATTAGACATACTATTAATCAGAAAAACAAGTGACAGAAACAAACCATCAAACATAGAAGGTTTATATAAAATCGCAAGCAAATCAACATCCCTCAGAAGCCAAAACAGCTCCTTACATATCTTTATGTAAGCACTGTCAGTAATAATAATACTTCTCGTAATTCTAGTAAAAGAAGGTAACATTTATTTCTTCATAGCGAATTATTCATTAACATTTTCTAATTAAATATATTTATTAACATAATTGCAGAAGAGAAATAAACATGGTAATTTTTAAAGACTTGTAGAACACATTGTTGCCTAAATATAAACTATAAATCCTCTTTTTTAATACGGTTTTGCACTGATAACATGTGGAGTATTGCTGTAAGAATTTTTATTGCTTATATAGCACTTTTCATACTTTTCAATATTAGAATCCTTCAGAATAGTGACCATATTTTCCATTCTACAGACAAAAATATAATTGCACATAGCAATGAAGAGAATTCCCAAAATCATACAAGTATCCTGAGACAAAAAGTTTTGCTTTTGAATCAGCTACAAAAACTAATTTCAAATAGTTTATTATTGAAATCCGCATTTCTCTTAAGGTGAAAGTATTGAAAGCCAAAAGGGATTTCTTTGCACCATTGCTCAATCACAAGGAGAGGAGGAAAAATAGAGATTGCTATAACCTCCTAACCATGCACATTTGTTACATGTAAATATTTTACTCAGGTTTTAGTTTGACCTAAGAGATCTACTGAGGACCAAATTCTTCTCTCACAGTTCCTCTCAGCTAGTATAACTCCATTGTCAGCTACAGTCTTGCTTACAGGAGCAAACCTCCTGTTTGCTACAACAGGAGGAACTTACCTTGAATCTGTCATTCTTGAACTGGAATATTATGGCATTTAGGGTCTTTGGATTGACACTCGGTGTGTAGCTACCATGCTGAGCACCTGATGTTTGACCTTTTTGTGAGTTGTCTCCCCGTCAGAAAAGTCAGGCCTTTAAATTGTTGCTGTGTAATGGCCCCAAAACTGATGCCAAAAGTTACAAAATATTTCTCAGTTGAGTGACTAATCGGAAAAAAAAAGAAAAAAAAAAAAGACGAGGGAAAGATTCAAGCAGGCAAAATGTCAGGAAGACTAGCAGTAAATATTACGAAAACAATCAAAAGACTGTGTTCTATATGTTAGCAAAAGGGGAAAAAGACATCACTAAGACGAACAGTCTCTCAAGAAACCGTTGTATCTTCTTAGAAGCCTTATTTTAAACTATAAAATTTGGTCAACATGAGGGAAGGCAGACTCCAAAAATCTTCCTTTAAAGGTGATTGAGCCAGAATACAGATAGGATGAAGACATTATGATAGAACTGAATCTTCTGGAAAAATGCAGAGAAGAAAATTTGAAACTAATAATATTTACAGGTAATTTTTTTGAGCCATTCCTTATACAAAGAATCCCATATCCTCAGTTCTTTTTTTTTCTTTTTTTCCCCCAGGCCAACTTTGCAAATCTCTATGAAAACTTGCCTGCAGAATAATGCTCTGTTAAGCTGTTGAGCACAAGTAGCTACCAATCAGATTTTTGGGCAGTGATTCAGAATTTTCTGTTTAATTTCAAGTGATTCCCTATGTTTCCATGTTGAGATGAGCAAAGTTTTTCCTACGGTAATATGACTGACGTTATTTTTAACTGCATTTTTTTTGCAGATTGGAGGGAATAAAGGTCGCTTCTGCATCACAAATCCTGTTATTTACCTTCTAGTCAGCTGAAAAAAAGTTCTCTCTCATACTACATAGTGATATATTTTTAATGACTCTCATAGATGCCATAGATTCCCCTGGGGTCATCAGATGGCACTGGAAATGATTTCATTAGCCCGGTACAAGTTTTGACCTAGGAGAAAGTTGCCTTCAGAATGTGACATCTAAGAGCTGCAGGGTGGCAGGAAAGGAGGGCTGGGTTGCAAGAATATCTCCCATTCTTTTTACCTCAGTCTTTCCTACTCTAGGTGATTTCTTTATTTTTTAACTTAGTTTTTCAGGCTGTCTTTGATACTAGGAATTATGATTTGTCCAGGGATACTAAGTATGTAAGTCTGGGTGACAGATTCCATTAAATGATAGAAAATCTAAAATATCTTGGTTGTGTTCTAAAAGATTTGTTGATGCTAACTCAACTGAGATATGGATGATAGATCCGTTCCCGGAATGGACTAACTGTAAGACTTCTGAGAAATGTGATGCTCTGCACTTCAGCATGACAATATTTGCTGGAATGTTTTAAATCACATGCAAATATGCATGTGATTTCCAGAGCAATCAAGATTTTATGTCGAGAAGTAAGATCTTATCTTAAACAAGGTGAGGGAAATAAGAGACCTATGCCATCTGTGAAGATTTTTGCTGTTGATCAAAATCTAAATATAAATTTACATGAAAATACTTGAAACATCAGCTGAAATATTGTTTATAAGCAGAGGAGTTACATTTTTTCACCTTTATCTTCCAAAATTAAACCATGAGTTACATGTAGCCATATTAAAATATTTTCAGCATGATTTGTTGCAAAAACCCACACAGCCCTGTCTGAAGATACCAGCTGCTGTCTACACCCACAATAATGGTTCCTAGTAGCCAAGGATTGGAATTTAAGAATGATTCAGAAAGATTTGGCTATAGTTGTGTGACACAAAACCAGAAGTCTGTTTGTTGGTTGGTTGGGGTAGTTTTTTCTGTGAACTACTATATACAGAAATCAAGTACTACATGGTGGAAGGATTTGGTTTTTTTTCCTTATCTTCAATACAAACATTTCTGCATTTCTTTTTATGTTGTAAATTTTAAATGCCTGTTTCCTACCCTTATTCCTCTTTCTGCTTGCTGAAAAATGAGGCATTTTAGGAGCCTTGCAGTAGATCTCTGTATTGGAAAGGATTAGTGCCATAAAATCAGTAAATTTTAAGTGCAATTTAAATATTTACACACAGCACCATCTTTAACTTATTTTAAGCAAGATACATTCAAGATAAAATCAAACTCTTTCAGAGGAAGTTCAGTTCTGGATGTGTAGATCTAATGCACTTGAACTGGAGAACAAAAGTGAAAACAAAAAGCAGTTTTGCTAAAAAAGCTCAATCTTTATCTTTGGAAGAAATTAAATGAGATTTTAACTTCAGGTGTAGTTTTCTTCTTAGCTGTAGGTTTTTAAGCTATCTTTTTGAATTGTTGAACAGACATAAGTTTTCATTGACTTTTTGTGTCTAAAACTTTACTGAGAATAATTTGGTCATTATTTTTATTAGCTTTGAGAAACAGTGATAAATTAGGCTGACACTATTTTCTTTTGTAGACATATTTTGGAGTATAAGCATTTTTTTTAAGCACATCAAAACTTTGATATAGAGGAATTTCCCATGTGGAATACTGAGACATTAAGGCAAAATGCTGGTGAATAATGATGGACTCACCTGTTCATGTTTAACATTTCAGACCAAACTATTGTTAGCACAATGAAAATTTACTCTCTCTACAGCCTGATTCCTGGTTGACCATTGCTATCACCGTCAAATGCATTGACCCAAAATACTGACCTGTGATAGCAAAATGGTACACAAGTTCCTTTTCCTCTCTAGAATTTTTCTAAAGTGGGGAAAAGGAAATGAGGTGCAGGAGGAACTTCTCGAGTCTGTGAGTGTGCAAAATACAGGCACAGGGTACCAAAGATCTGTAAAGAAAATTAAAGCTAGAAAGGCTGTAGGCTTGAGTGAAAACATAGAGAAAGGACAGAAAGAGAGGTGCCTTTTTAAATGGCCATGAAATTATCTTCTTCTCAGAGCAAATAAAGTAGTATTAATACTGCACCGATGTAGGGAACTGTGTTATCACCTTTACACAATTCTGTAAATTATGTAAGTTAGTTACAGCACCCTCTCAAAGGTCCCAGCACTATACACCATTTTTGTGATGAAAAAACATGAAAATGAATGATGTCTTTGTGTAATATCAAGTTTAGGTAAACCTCAAGCAGGTTTCATCAATGGAATTTTAGCTTCATTTCTAGTTCGTGCTGTGATCTGGAGTGTTTTATGTGGTCACAGTCATGTTCTCTTTTACCTGGGGATTATGAAACACTTATTGTCTGCCCTTGCTTCTTCTTCCTTTTTTATTTTAGTTCAAAGGGATTCATTTCCACATGACGTACAGGATCTTCTTTCACTTTGTTTTTTAAAATTGCTATTTCTTGACAGGTTGTGCTCCATCTTTGATATTCTCACTGGACCTAATGCTATACCTAATTTAATTTACTATGAAAGCTTTTTTTTAAAAAATACTGATATGGAAATATGCTGAAAATGATCAAATACTCCCTCTAACCTGGAAAAGCTGAGAGATTGAAAAGCTGAAGGTAGCAGAAGATAGTGTTAAGCTAAAATATTGCTGGGATACATATTTCACTTAGGCTTGCTTGCTATATGCTGGCCAACCTTGATTAAGTGTCAAGAATATTGAGTAATCTGGATCCTGTAGAGAATGTTTTAACAGGGTAAAACAGCCATCTGAAAGCTGATTTGCCCTTGATGTAAAATTTATTGCATCTATATGCTAATGACCTTACTTCTGCATCTTCAGCCATAACACAAGTTTATACTCTCACTGAATTCCACCAACTAAAATCATGTTGTTTTAAATTAGAAGTACCCCAAAAAGGTCTTCAGGAAGAATTTGGGTATGAAAATAATGGCACTGGTAATTTAGAGGATGACAGTTTTCTTTTCCCACTGTGTTGCACTCCAGTGACAAGAATAATGATGCAGCTTGACAATGGATGAAGTCAGATATCATAGATATCCTTTTGCATCTACTGGTATCTTAACAGTAAAGAAAGGAAACTTAAATATAAGGAAAGAATTTTGGTTTGTAACTTGGAGCAAAACTTTTTAAAGTGATGACAAACTCAATGGCAATGGATTTTATTCTTGGCATAGAAAGTGTTTGGGTTTTTTGCTAATGAATTAGTCGGATGAAAATGTGACGTATGTATTTGCTAGGATTGGAATGTGTTTTGACTAAGTAGAGGAAAAGGTTGTTTTACTACTTGGAATACAGAAGTTATTTTATAAGGATAGTTGCATAGGCATTAGAATTTTTTAAAGTGTGCTTTTTGAATGCTGTTATAATTTAATGCCACTTCAGTGTAAATACCAATAAAAATACCTTAATATGCGGAATATGGTATCATAAGTTAATTGTGGGGGATGTGCACCATCTATACCTAATTAATTAATATGCAAATAAGACATTTAAAGATAAAAAGCCTATTAAAGCATTACTTGTTTAACTTCTCTCTCAAGGTGATATCAGAAGAACTGACATTCACCTTGTATCTCTATTGCAGAAAGGCAAGTGTGAGAATGCTTGTCTAATTTTGGAATTAATTATGATTTTAGCAATAAAGATAGCTCATGTTTTGGTTTTTGTTGGATTTTTCATCTGAGGATTTGATACCTACTTTAAATTTAAGTTTGGATTTTTGAGGGACAAACCTAAAAAATCAACAACTTAACAAATATTAACAATCATAGATTTCATGTACACTTAAAGTAACAGGTTTTTTGATAAATTTGTAGTTGAATGATAAGTCTAAATAAATAAAAAATACTACTAGCCACTTAGCTGAGATGTAATTTTTACCAAACTAGAATATTTTCCTTTTATAATCATTAATTTCCTTCAGTACCTGCAACATTTCCAAGTAGTCTCTCATTCTATTTAATGGCTTATGAATAATTAATTTTGAAGCTGTGTTTCAGTAACTACTTCCAATTTTGTCACACTTAATTTCCACTTCAATAATTACAAAATATTCACATCTATACATAGAATAGAATAGAATAGAATAGAATAGAATAGAATAGAATAGAATAGAATAGAATAGAATATCTCAATTCTGAAGGGATCCCTAAGGATCATTAAGTTTAACTTAAAAATATTTCAATCAGCCTTGGCTTTAACTTCTATATTTTCTAATCCAACACCTTTTTTGAGCCCTAACATATATGGTTTTAGATAAATTTCTCATTATTATATTTCATCATTATATTTTAAAGGCATGTTTAACCATTTTTTTTCTCTGTGTGTTTTGAAGTTGCTAAAGGTAGCAGGTGCCACAACGGAAGATCAGATCTCAGTGGTTTTAAAAGGAATGAGTTCTGAAGAGGAAAACTATATGTCAATATTTCGATTTCTTTGGAAACTGATCCACAGCACTCAAAATAAATGCACTGAATTGTCGGCTGTGTCTAAATCTTGATGCTGGATACATGTGTGCATGTGTGGGTGTGTGAGTGAGCATGTACACACAAAGGAAGTCCTGAGAGTGAAGAAAAAAATAAAGAGTAAAAATTAAGAAAGGTTATTTTCTTGAGTTAAATATTGAAGTGCTTTAACTCAAATTCTAAGTGAACTCTAGTTTTCATCCCTTACATGCCTTGAAGCATAAATTGCTTTTGTATTTTAAGATGATTTATAAATTATATACATTAAAAAAATCAATTTCATTATAGCTATTCTTTTCTAATCTAAAATTATTTTGAATTAAGAAATCCAGACCTGTTTCTATATTTTAAATGTTTTCAGACAATATCTCTAAAATGTTGGCGATTTAGGTTCTTCTTTTCTCCTCTCTTCTTTTTGATTCCTCAAATAGTTCAAACAATAACACTTTTTTCTTTTTAATTTCAGATTATTTCAGCAATAATAAGCATGTGCATTGGCAAATCAGTATCTAATAATGACATGGATATTCTGAAGCTAGATTTGCTTTTAATATTGTTGAAATGTATACACCTTGTAATTGATACCTGTGTGCTCAACAGGCATTTATTCTAATTAATTCTTAGTTTATTTCTTCATATTACCTTTTTTTTTCATTTATAAAACAAACAACTAAAAATTTATAAGTCTATTTTCTTACTGCCAGATGCACTCACAAAAAAAAAGAGTAAGAAGACTTGATAGAATCAATTTTCTCAGGCACACCTAGCTGAAATCCAGAAAGAAATAATTATTTACAAAAATCTGCTTTCTTGTTTGGCTTCCTAAATTTCCAAGCCAAAAGAGAACAAATAGAGAAATTATATGAACTGGCAAGAAAAAACAAAACAAAACAAGACACACCCACCCTACAAGGGTTTTTAAACCTGAGAATGGATTCTCCCTAAAAAATGAAAAGATCCAACATAATTTCATTGAAAATAAAAATTTGAGGGTGTTTTTTAAATGATTGCTAATACTGCAAGAATTTTAAGATAGAGAGAATAATCAGCTTTGATCCATCTTTTACTATGTGTGCTGTTTCGGCTGGAGTACTTAGTACTCTTCACAGTAGCTGTTATGGGACCATGTTTTGGATTTGTGCTGAAAATAGTGTTGACAATTTTGGGATGTTTTTGATATTGCTGAGTAGTGCTGACACAGAGTCAAGGCCTTTTTTTTTCTTTTCGTGCCACCCTTCCAGTGGAAGGCTGGGGCTGCACAGGAAGCTGGGAGAGACCACAGCCAGGACAGCTGATCCCAACTGACCAAAGGGCTATCCCAGACCACACGGTGTCATGTTTGTCATTTAAAGCTGGAAAGGAAGGAAAGGGGGAACCTCTGGAGTGATGGTGTTTGTCTTCTCAAGTCACTGTTACAAGTAACAGAGCCCCGCGCTCTTGGAGATGCCTGAAAACCTGCCTGCCCACGGGAAGCAGTGAATTAATTCCTTGGTTCGCTTTGCTTGTGTGTGTGCCTTTTGCTTTACAATTAAACTTTCTTTATCTCAACCTAATATCTTTCTCACTTTTACGAATCTCTCCTCCTTCCCCTTGGTGGGGGACTGAGATGGATTATTTACCAGCTGGGGTTGAACCGTGACACTATGCCATGAATAGTGATGGTTATGAAACTTTCAGCTCTCTTTGGATTCCTTGTACACTTACAGAGTTTTCAGACTTTTATTCTCGCATTGCAAGTTAAATAGAAAAAAACCCACATCAATTCATACATTTTAATTTGGTTTAGAAAAAGAAATAAGACACAAACTATTAATTCATATCACTTGGAGAAAAAGCAATGATGAGGCTTCATAAAAATTGGTTTGTAAGAAGGTAAGAAAGAGAAAAATAAAGAGAAGAAAAAGTTGAGATCTACCTCCTATCAAATGTTTTATGATTCAGTGACGTATGTGGAGGATTTAATAGTCAGTAAAACTGTCCAGCATATCATTGCAAGTCAGGAAAGATCTAACTGATTCTTTCTTAAAAGGGAATAAGAGGCTTTCTTTGTCAGATGCAGGAAAAGGTATGTCTCTCTCAATTGCAAAGTTCAAAACAATCATTAAGTACTTCACACATTTATCACACACATCACTAGTGAAAACATGTTTTTAGACTTGATGCTAAGAACATTCCCATCTGAAGGCAGCATACAAAAATATATGAATAAATAAATATATATATATATTAAAAAGTAAAGAGCTTTCCCCTTTATTTCCCTTCCTACCCTCTGCTGTCTGCAATTTAAAACTAATTGCAGTGTTATTGACCAAGGATTTTCAGATAGGCGACTGAGCAAAAAACCTAGACTGATCAACTTTTTTCTCCACAGTATATCTGGTACCTCAAAACTTTGTTTGATTTAAGCATCTCTGATTTTGTAACATATGAGCATGCTGGAAATTTTGGTTAGTTCTGCAATCTTTGTAACAGAGATCATCCAGTGCATTGCTAAAGAATCTTGGTCGAGAATTGCATAATGTATTATACAGCTTATATCTGTAATAACACTGACACTACAGGCAACACTAGATGAAGTGCATCACATTTAATTTGTAATAGTAATCTGGTGTCCCACTCTGCTAAGGTTTGACTCTCCTAAGCATCACTCCATGCTACTTATGTCATTCATGTTAATGTTAGTGGATGCAAACCATGAAATATGCATCTCAGAACAGCAGAGTAAAAAGAATAATTATTTATGCATAACTTTAGATCATTACTTCAACAGAGTGCCAATATCTTTAAGTGCTGTTGTCTCTCAATAATCTGTCCCACTATGTGAATAAAAGAGATTTGACACTGAGTAAAATGAAATTCTGTTCAAGGAAGGTGAAACTATAAAGCTATAACCATTTAAAATATGAGTTTATTGAAAGATATTAATTCTTTAATATGGTGACGAAACAAAATATGTGTATGATATATTCTGTGTTTATGGCAGAGATTTAAAAAAATCACAGAATTGTTGATTTTGGAAGGGTACCTCGGGAAGTCATCTCCTCCAACCTCCCTGCGCCAGCAGGGCCGCCTAGAACTGGGTGTCCAGGACCATGTCCAAAGAGGATTTTGAATACCCACAGATATTTCACAGATTCCAGAGATTCCACAACTTCTTTGGACAACCTGTGTTAGTAATCAGTCACTCTCACAGAGTTTCCTGACATTCAGAGGGAATGTCCTCTGTTTCAGTTTGCACTCATTGCCTCTGGTCCTGTCACTGGACACCACTGAAAAGGGCCTGGCTCCATCTTCTTTGCACACTCTCTGAAGGTATTTATGTATATTGGCAAGGTTACCCCCCAAGCACTCTCTTCTCCAGGCTGAACAGGCCCAGTCACCTCAGTCTTTTCTCATATCTGGTGAGATGCTTCAGTCTTTTTATCATTTTTGTAGCCCTTCTTTGGACTATCTTTACTACGTCCATGTCTCTCTTCTACTGGGGAAGCCCAGGACTGGACACAGTACATCAGGTGTGGCATCATCAGTGTTGAGTAGAGAGGCAGGATCACTCCTCCTGACCTGCGGGCAACACTCCTGCTGCAGTCTGGGGCACCATTAGACATCTCTGCTGCAAGGGTACATTTCTGGCTCCTGTCCAACTTGGTGTCTAACACGATGCCCAGGTGCTGCTTTCCAGCTGGGTAGGCCCCAGGCCTTTTTCATGTTCTGTGTAACCAGGTTCTCCATGTCATGGAGCAATGGGCCTCCATTTTCCTTGGCCCTCCTTTTGTCACCTATGCACTTAGAGAAACCCTTCTTGCTTTTGACACTGCTGGACAGTAAATTCCATTTGGGTTTTAGCTTTCCTAATTCACCCCTGAAATCTCAAACAATGTTTCTGTATTCCTCTCAAGTTACCTCTCCTTGCTTCCAACCCTATATACTTCCTTTTTGTGTTTAAGTTTGGCCAGGAACTCCTTGTTCATTGACACAGGTATTCTGGTGTTTTTTGCCTGACATCGTATTTGTTGGGATGGACCACTTTTAAGCACGGAGTGAGTGATTCTTGAATATTAATCAGCTTTCTTGGGCCTTTCTTCCCTTCAGGACCTAATCTCATGGGACTCTTCCAAACAGACTTTTGAAGAAGAGGAAATTATCATCAATGCACTCCAGGAAACTCCTGGGTTGCCTATGCTCTGCTATGCTGTTACTCCCACAGATATTGGGGTGGTTGGCATCCCCCATGAGGACCATGGCCCGTGAATGTAAGGCGGAGGGCCTGATTCACTTGTTCTTCCTGGCCAGATGGCCTACAGCAGACCCTCACTACAACATCAACTTTATCTGTCCTCAACCAAGAGAAGATACAGGCTGCTTTACATTAATATCGCATGATATATAAATCTTCGAAGAGGTTTATAGATGTGCTTGGATATGACTGTTAAATATTTCACCCTAAGAGTTTGACAAGTGGACCAAAAAACCCCCAACAAACTGAATGGCAGAGTACAGACAATAAGTCACATCATTGCAGAAAAAATGAAGCGTAAAGAACAAGTTCCTCATTGTACAATACAGTATCAGACATCTGCTATGGTAGTGCAGCAAAACCACTACATTTTTTGGACCACACTCTTCAACTTCTAAGTAATTCATTATTAAAATTGATTATTCATTTAGGACCACAACAGTCCAATATCCTACAGACTAGCTGACAAGGCATTTAGAGAGTCAGTGTAAAATTTCAAATCTAGTGAAATGTGGAGGTAGGACCTTCATGCTGACATTGAGAGGAGATGCAAAAACTGATTCTTTAAACATTGAATTGGAAGGTGACAAAAGTAATACCGTTCTTTTATCTTGACAAATATTTGTCATAGAAAAAAAGTCATTAAAAAGAGAGGAAGTGTCCTTCTTTCCCATATAAAGTGTATAACAAGATAAGTACCTGGGATAGTTTTTGCTAGGGTTTTGTTAAGCAGCAGTAGTTTTAAAGTGGCCCATTATAAATTTAGTAACTAAATGAGTAATGCAGGATTATTTATATTGTATAAAATCTGAGATTATAGTTTTTGTTATTCATTCTAATAAGGGAGTTAAAAATCTCCTTTGCATCTTGATTGTCTCTGTGATCAGCAGTTTTGGTTTTGAAGTCCTTGGCTATGTGTATGTTGTTAAAGACCAGGGTCCAGAGCTTGACACATTGATCAAGCTCTTTCTGAAATGGATTGGCTTTATCTCTTTGTCCTAGGTGTTCTGAGTCTAATGGGATTTCCCTATCTCCAAGGTGTTTATGCTATTTCATCGGCCTTGTATGTCTGCAATAAAAAAAAAAAATTAAAAAAAGGTTATCCTGTTTCCTTCAACAGTGGTAGAATGAAATTGGAAGTATGTGCTACATGCCCTTGGATGCACATGGAAGAACACTGGAGGACTGAGGCTGCAAAGATTGTTTTCTGAAGGAGCATCAGATAAGTGCAGGGGTTGCAGTTTACCAAACATGACATAGTGTCTACCTCACTGCCTTTGGAGAGGTTTAGGAAGCAAACTATTCCTTGAAAATGTAGAAATAGTATCTTAAGGAATGTAAGTAGATGCAGTCCAAAACAGATTTACGCAGTGAGCTGACAGCAAGGAGTGTGGACTTAAGGGGTCAAACTTGTTTCATAACTCTCTTTTATTCAACAGCACAGACATACCTGGTGAGGTCCACATAATATGATCCCAGGAATAGGGCTGAGCAAGGGTAGAGAATATACCAAACTTTATACTTTCTATCCAGCTTGCTTCTGAACCAGAATTACTGGGTCAAATTTTAATTTGCATATAAACGACACCTTTTAGGCAGATGGGAACAACATTGCTGTCATCTTCTAGATTTAATACTACCCTTGTTTTGGAAGACACTGAATTTGAACTTGTTGGTTGTTGTTCAGCCAGTCATTCTACCTTGCTTGTCAAAGCATATAATGATATTTACTCCTTCCTGAAGTGATTTGAAAAAGGCAATAAATAAGTATTTATCAGTATGCTGACAGGCTGAATATTTTTATCTGAAGGTTTCACAAAATATTATAAGCCAAAATGATGATTGAACACCTGGATGTGAATAAGTTCATGAAGTTACTAATGAAGTAACTGAAGTTATTGATGAGTATTTAAATGTACTTAAACAGATATAGGTATAATCAGCAGTGATGGACTGAAATTTGGGAAGTATTAATGCATATAGTGCAAAATAGGTCCAGTCTATTTATTAAGTATATATTATGTATTTCAGACCAGTAATGCAGAACAGCACATTGCTTGATGAGTTGATTTTAGTTGTTGGGTTTTATTTGNGGGGGAGGGGGGAGTTTTGAGTGTGTGTGCATGGACAGTAATTCTTTATGGATTTAAAACAGTAATGTCATATTTGATTTGCTTTAATAGTGCTTCACCATTACCAAATATTATCCACCAAATTCATTAGGGACTGTTCAGAATTTAGCTCTTCTGAAAATGAGTGATATGCAGTGAATTTTCTTGATATAAAAATCTAAGCTTAAACTTTGCAGACTGAGATTCAGCCCATGTAAAAATCATGTGCATTCACACAGGTAGGGTTTCCTTCTAGTTAGATACCTTTACAGGACTAGGATCACAGAAAGAATCATTGGTCACAGGGTTGAATGAAAATCATGTCAGTATTATTTTTTAATAGAAAAATACAACAGGGAAGAAAATGTGATGAATTTTAGATGTTTTTTTCATATACTGAAAATTCTTCCATGTAGAACTAAGCACAGAACAAAGAACCAGGTAACTAAAGATCTATATGTACTGTAGGAAGGGATCCCATTCTATACCATTGCAAACTATTTACTTTGCTATATGTTGGGGAGAAAATGAAAAGAAGTCACTAATGTTGATTTTTATCTCTCCAGCCTCATCTGGAAAAAGGTAAAGTGCCATTATAGACTAAGTCCATTTCACCTAATTTTATGCAAGTGCAGGCATCTATATCATGAGAATATTTTCCTAAGTCTGTATTCCCCATGTAAAGACTTGGATAATTCCAAAATTCATTTCATGCATGAGATAGATTTTTCTAGCCACTAGCAAATATTTGGAAAAAAGTTTGTTGCAACTCTTACTGTCCATGAGAAAAAAATCTGCCACAAAGTATATTTGAATATTTATTTAAACAAAAATAATAACATGTGGCTATAGCTGCAGTTTCAACTGCCTAGAGAGCTACCTTGAGACCTGGGAAAGTTGAAAGCTGTATTATTTTCTTCTGGTAGGTTTCTTTTACTATGATCAATCTACTTTACATCCCTGTTGAATTCTGACTTCTTGTAGGGGTCATTGTTTCTTATTCCCTAATAATTCTTCTAGGAATGTGCAAACTTAATATATTTCTACCATTTACTGAGTTTGCTGTATCACAAGGAACATGCACATGTTTTATGAACTCTCAGGAGGGTTACAATGTAAAGAAATGAAAACAATATATGTGATATTTGTAGAGTCAGCAGGCAGCAAAAAGACAGGGGTGAAAACATTAAAAAAGCCTTGTTTGGTTTTTATGGTGACTCTCCTAGGAATAAATTGACTGATATGGGGGTTTCTTTACACCTTGTAAAGTTATTGTCCTGACTGATGTTAAAGGTATTTTTTCCCAAAGGTACAGATTAAAAATACTACAGTCAAAGAGAAAAATAGAGTACCATGCATATTACACCTCTATTTCCATACTGTAAAGCAAGACTTATTTAAATATATAATTGATTGACAGATGTAGACAAAATTAAGTCATTACTAGTTTCCAAATATTAACTTATTTTAAAACACATTTATAATTATTTCAGAACAGAGCAATGTTGCCCAAATTGACTCCTTTTGTTCACAGGAATGTCAGATGCTAATTTGTCTGAAAATTAGTCAAGAACAAGAGTACGGAGTGAAGTTATTGCCTGTTAAGTAGGGAATTAAAATTATTATTATTTCCACTAAATATGATGTTCCAAAAGTACCAAAACCCCAATATTTTTTTATTTGATATTGTCGGTAGCAACTGATGAACTTAACTATTTTTGGAAGCTTTAATGATCAGCTTTAAAGGGGTTTTGTATATCCTATTAAATAATGAAAACTTTGAATAGATCCAGTTGATTCTTCCAACTCCATCAACTCTCAACTCTGAGACTTGTTTTTAAATCAAACCACAAAGTAAAAACCAAGAACCTGGGCATGACTGAAGGCCACAAGTGCTCCAGATGGTTTCTGTGGAGGCCCTAGGGGTACATTCGGGAACCAGTATGCAATTAGATGGGTAGTTTACCACTAGGCACTCAAACACACTGCCTACAGCTTCTGTGTGGAAAAGATATGAGTGGATTATGGGAAATGCTATGTTTATGACTTCTCCTTGGCTCTTTGGTTCCTTAAGTACCAGGAAAACTGCACATAGGAAAGCTAAGGACCCATAAGGACATGAGTGTTCAGTAAAAATTATGACCTCCCCAGTATTTCTGATAGGTTAGAAATAAAAACTAGTTTGTGTCTAGATTTATATCCAGGGTGGTAAAGTATTGGAGGCAGAGTTATTGTGAGCATCCAGAGTTTCACTGGATACGTTTATATTATCAAATAAAATAGGCTCATTCTCCAGCATTAAGGACTACTGGCACATCACATCTCCAGAATATATAGAATATATAGTATATACAGAATATATGGCTTTTTCTATCCTGCCTCCTGGGAACCATCAATGGTCTAAACATTACCTGGAAGAGTGCTAGTTCACACAAGCCAAAACAATGCCAGAGGCTAGAGCTCACTATTAAAGAGTGAAGAAAATGTCCGGGGTTTAAATCTGTGTCCCAGTTCTATTTATTTTACTGATAATAACATAGTCATTAGGTTCAAACTTGAAGAGTTTGTGGGGTTTGGTAAATCAAAGATGACATGAACTGATAGGTTTGATTTATTAAAACAACAGCAAAAATTGTACGTGAACACAACTTCTGGGAAATAAACCAAAAGAGTGGAAGAAAGGATATCTTTTACAAAGTCTACATACTTTCAGTCTGGTTTTCTTTCATTCTTAGTTTCTTGATAACAGGATGTGAATTTCTTTTTTTTTTTTTTGTTATAACTTTTTATTTCTCCTTTTTTTTCTTTTTAAATGATTCAGAGATTTATTCTCCTAAATCAGAGCTAGTCTGCTTTTAAATTAATCTTTCCAAATGAAAGAGTCACTGTTTGATGAAAATGAGTCCAAAGAAGGGCTACCAAGTTAATCAAAGGGTTGAAGTGCTTCTCATATGAGGAAAAGCTGAATGAATTTGGTTTGTGCAGCCTGGAAAAGAGAAGGCTTTAAGGTGACCTAATTGCAGCCTCCCAGTACCAGAAGGTAGCCTACAAGAAAGGTGGAGAGAGATTAGGTGTGAGGGTATGTAGTGACAGGACAAGGGGCAATGGCTTCAAACTGAAAAATTAGAGATTTAAATTAGGTATTAGGAAGAAATTCTTTAATGTGAGAGTGGTGAGGCACTGGAACAAGTTGCTCAGAGAAGTTGTGGATGGCCCATCCCTGGAAGCATTTCAGGCCAGGCTGGATGGAGGTCTGAGCAACCTGGCCTAGTGAAAGGAGTCTCATCCCATTGCAGGGGAGGTTATAACTAAATTATCTTTAGGGTCCCTTTTAACTCAAATCCTTTTACGATTCTGTGATAAACATTAGATACAGATTTTTTTTGACATTTGCTTCCTTTTCTAAAATTTTGGTTGTAGAGAATATCTAACAGGGATGGACACATTTGCATGGGAACATGGCTGTGATAAGGTCCAAACTTTGTTATAATATGCTGCCTTCTTTTCATTATCTGTGATAGTACAAAAAAAAAAAAGCATTTTTCTATTTTTTATTTCTTCCTTACCTTGCTCCTTCCACTAAAGTAGCGTTCTAATATTTTAGAGAAAGAAAATTAAAAAAAAATAGTCCCACTAAAATTCAAATTTTCATGAGAAGAAAATGGATGACAGAACTGTCCATACTCGTATTTTTTGAGATTTTGGAAGTCTTTATTTTTAAGAATTTTTTGTAACATTTGGCCAAACATTTAAGCCTTTTTTTCACATGTCTGTCTTACACTATTTTCAGCTGTTTGGGTTTGTGTTTTGACAGACAGAAAAGGATAAATTTCAGAATGAGTCTAGAGAAAAAACCACATTGCTTGCTTTGTGTTAATCATACAGTCATTTGGCAGAAAGCCGCAGCTTGTCCGTACCTCGGAGAGATAATTTTAAATTTGGCAGCATGCTTGCCCTGCTATCTGGAATATCCCCTTCTGCCATCTCTTACAAACCTCTGTGGATTTCAGCTAAGCTGCAAAACTCAGAAAATTGTGGGTTGCATGAGTTCAGGAGGGGCTCAGTCTGTATTACTAAACTAGCATGCCTTTTAATAAGAGAAATAAAATCTGGGCTTTTCTACAACATAGAAGAAAATTGCTTAAAATGACAAAGCTATAGATGCAAGCCACAAACAGACCTACAGCTGTTAGCAAGATAAAGCATTCAGCTTCTCACACTGTTGGCTGAAGTCAATGAGCAATTCAGTCTTTGCCTGCTATGGCTGTTAGCTGGCTCCTGCTATAGTCAGAGAGATGTCTGTAAGTCTGAGTTAGCGCCTACAGTGTAAAGCTGACTGACTTTTTATTTCCTTGATCTAATGCATGTGGATGATTCCTCTTGCTTTTACTCAGGAAGCAAGGGGGAGGTCTACAGTGGACTCTTTATGTTTCAAATCTCACCCTGTTCAGCTTCCAGAATGAAGTAGACTTTGTGTGTGTGTGTGTGTGTTTACTCAAAGTCAGTGGTGTATTTACAGCTTCACAAGAATAATGTATCTCAACATTCTCTTAAAAATCATAAAGAAATTATTTTAGTTCTAGTGTTAGAGGGAAAATCTTGATAATTTTATTTATAAAGGTTTGCATAAATTAAGGAAAATTATGTTTCTCTATTCAATATTTTAGGTATCTGAAGCTAGAACTAGTCTAAAGATTTCAGGGTGATGAATCATTTCTTCAGAACATAGAGGTTTGGCAAAATTTCAAATCACGGGAAAAAAAAAATCCTAATTAGTAGTTCAAAGGATAAAGGATGTATGTTCTCATACATATGCCACAGCACACTGCTCCTCATAAAATGTAACTTTTCAACTTTTTCAATACAGAATATGACAGCAATAATTTATGATTCAGGGACAAACACTTGTTCAGTCATTATTTATCATAGAAAATTATAATACTTGACACTTTGTGTCATCTTCTGAATATAGATTGCTAACTTATATGTGGCAATTGCACTGTATAATGTGTATTGGTCAATGTGCTCTTTAATAGTAGAGCATTTGTGTAAGAAAATAAGGACATAAATTCCCTTCAAATATAAGGGAACAAACAGAAAATATTATTTTCAAGGTCAAAAATATGGTAAAAAATAATATTGATATGAAATCTATCTGAAGTACTCTAATTCATGAATCTCTGACCACTGAAATTGGAGAGAAAAATCGCATGAAAACAGATTTTCAGATATTTTCTACTGTGTCAGTAGTACTTTTAAGCCAAAATCCCTGAAGAACAACTTATATCAAAATATTTTGGCACTTCCAATTTGAGCTTCCTCCAAATGAAAGAAAATTAATCTAAGTGTTTAAACATCACAGGAAGATTTAAACAGAATGTGACACTAAAAGTAGACAAAGGTTAGAGAAGTCTCATGTCTGACTCAACTGGTTCACCGATACAAAAAAAAGACACATCAGAGAATTATTTTGTGGCATTCAGAATTCAGAAATAACTTGGGATATGAATTGCATCTATATCTCACAATAAAAAAAAACCAACAAAACAACAACTACTGATTTTCTTTACTCTCATTCTGAAAATATATCATCTTCAGCAATCATAAGAAGTCTATTCAGGTTCTTAACAAAGTGGATTGACCAGGAATATTCTGCTCATTGACTTATAATTAAATGCAACTTGTCGTAGCTATTTATTGCTTTAAGCAGCATATTTTAATATAAGTTCCCCCTTCCTTGAAATACCCTTACAGCAAAATCTCAGTTTTTCCTGGAATGTTTAACAAGAAAATACATGATGGCAAATAATAATAAAGAAAAATTCCATTGTCTAAAATTATTTTCAAAGGGAAAAAAAAAAAAAAAGATCAAGCCTCCTCCCCATTTTCATTAACTTTTGTTAAAGGAATTGAAATTTTATAATGGAGAGTAAGAGGTGTCTGAACTTTAGATGCTGATAATAATGAAGAATGTATTCCTTGTCTGGTCAGGTCAGCTCAAGAATTTTAAATACAAGTGTTGAATTCACTTGGATTTTTACTTGTCTGGTCAGGTCAGCTCAAGCATTTTAAACACAAGTTTTGAATTCACTTGGATTTTTATTAAGCTTTGGGAACATTTTAGCAGTTCTAAATCAAGTCTGGTTGAGAAATGCTGGATGGTGAGCACCACCTCTCAACGGTGGAGGTGTGTCCAGGTTATCTGTCCACAGGACTGAACCATTTAAATAATGCCCCTTTGTGAACCCATTTCATTTAAACAGAGAGAGCAGAGCAATATTAATACACATCAAGTTTCAGTAGGAAGCTGAGAGCTGGAATCCGGGACGGAGATAGCAAATCTAGTAGCTTCATCCAGCTATGCAGTTGCTTCTGGAATGAACATCTATTTCCTTATCAAAAAATAAGCTATATCAGCAATAATTTTGTCTTCATTGGACACGATATTTCTATAATAGCACCATCGAGGGGGAGGACAGTGCACCACCACAGAGAGTCATGCCCATAATCAAAGTAGCAATGCTGATATAGAAGGTATGAATTCATGAGGGCTCAGTGGCACGGAGACTGAGCAGATTTCTCCAGACAAGGATGTGAGACATATGCTAGCAGGGCAATTCAGATGTTGCTCTTGTCAGCACACCCTGACACCATAGTAAAGAAGATGGTGTTTGAGACTGATGCAGGAATTAGATGATGCAGGGATCACATAAAGTAAGAAGCTCATCTAAATATTTCATGCATATAAAGAATAATAATAATATAACCATAAATATTTAGGTATTTCCTCAGAAACATGTGTAATATTTTATTCAAAACAAATTTCAAATTGCCCTAGTATTCAGACTGCTAAATCCACTCCCTGTAGCTGTTCTTAAAGGTATTCCTCAACTTTTTCTTTGCTTGGGTTGTTATATTATGCAGCAGATACAAATGCGAATTTAACAAACATGAAATTTGGTAACTGTGTTACTTTGTAGACTAACAGATTTTCAGCATAGATATGTAGGTGGTATTGTGTTGCATTGGAGCTAGTTTTACAATGGTCACCGTCTATCAAACTGCTGAAGGAAGGCAGCAAAAATTATTTCATGCTTCTTTACAAATGTCAAAATACTTAATCTAGGCATCTGTTCCCTAAACCTCTATATTTTATTCCTGTATTTCTGTTTTTCTTTCCAGAAACATAAACACTAACATCCTTTCTAGTGTAGCAGAGGTTCCACTGCTTGTGGATGCTATAACTTATGGATGGGATGTGTGCTTAGAGCAGTGGTATGTTATGCTGTTTAGACTTTTGCTGAATTCTTGGTTCCATTTCATCTTTTTCCAGAAATTATTTTAGCCTGTGTTATCTGTTCAAAATTTGCTGCACCTCTGCGACATATCAGCACACATAAAGGCAGCAGGAATAGCAAACAGCCTGCCATGGCTTGAGTACTTTAGAGGAACACCTATAAGGAAGCACTACTGCATACCAAAGTGCCGGATTTCCCTATTGACTACACTTCTTTGTCCTAATTATCTTGCCGTAAACTGAGTTTGTTATCAGGATAAGGCACTTTGTAGGTGGGTAAACCTGGCATGAAATTCTCTGGTAGACCATTCTTGAAGAGGGGAATGTAGCAGCAACTTGCAAAGGTAGGAAGATGATTTATTCTGGAGATCTGTTTGCAGGCAATGTGATGAGTTTGGTGAGTTGCTCAAGGGCACACAGGAATGTTCCAGCCCTCAGGGACCCCATAGTGCAGACCCAGGTGGGTAGTGTGGGTGGTTTTAGATTGTGCAAAGGATCTGTCTCTGTACCATCCTCTCTCCCCTTGATAATCAGGCCCAGGAGAAACAGCAAATACCACAGCAGAAAGTGCCTAAAGCTGCCTCATCCCATTGTTGAAACCATATCTGCTTAGAAGAGTATCTAAACATATATTCCAGGAAAATTTTTTTGCTCACCTTAACTGCTAAAATGCTCTTTCTCTTGATGTTCCCTCTATGCAAGTGTGCAAGAGACAGGCTAATACGCTGAGGAGGGGAAAGAGCATAACCTAGAGGTAACCTGGCAAGAGAGGAGACAGATGGCTGATCTGAAAGCATCAGAGGTTTGCTCCCAAAGTAGCTCCCAAAATAGAGGTGGTTGTAAATTAGAACTGCCCTTTATAAACAAGGTGTATTGCTCTAAAATCTGGCCATCTGATTATGGGTGCAGATGGTCTGTTACTGTGGGGATTTAGAGGTGTAAAGGGATACATGACAGGTAAGTGCCCCAGGCTCATGTCTCAGTGGCCTAAGGTTACACAGGCTAGATTCAGTTTGTAATTCTTTCTGAACAAGTATTTTTTTATAAGACTACTAACAAGGGTGTCAGTACTCTTGTTTCTTTGAGTGTGCAAGTTATGGACACTGCTTCAGTACATAAAGACGAAGAATATCAACTATTTTTATATGAACCACAGAGCAATCTAAGATATTCTGAAAGATCATTTTCGGCGTCGATCTGGAATATTTAAATATTTGCAGTGTGTTGTATAGGAATCTAGCTATTTATAAACTTCTGCTCACATATATAGATGGATACAGAGGTTTACAAATACATAGAGATAGACACAGAAATTTATAAATACATATATGCTCCCACATAAAATCAGCATATATATAATATGTAGATTAGTAAATGAGGGGTTACTTCTTCAGGCAGAACTGCTGTGTGCTGTTGGGAGAGCACTACAAAGGAAACTGACCAAACACCTTATCATCAAAACAAAATGGATAATGATCTAGGCTTAATAAAATGATGCTCATTAAGGTATATTATTAATGTATGTTTGGTTACGACACAAAAAAACCCCTTCATCAGTACACGAAATGCTTTTATGTATGCTGTATATTTATGAAGTAGTACAAAGTATTATCCTTGTATTAAAGATTTTGATTTAATGCAAATAATCACTGGTTTAGAACATTATCAGAAACTTTATAGGTCCTTCTGAGCTGTGGACATCTGGGTTCACAGATACTGTGGCACCTATCTTAATATGTGGGGAAAAAAAAAAAAGAAAAACTGTTGCACTAAATATTTAAGATGTCTAAAACAGTCTTTAAATAGCTTTCCATTAATTTATGAGACACATACAAGACATATAGTGTATTTCAAAGCATTTCTTAATCTGTCCCAATCCCAAATTCAGGGTGAATAAACTTAAATAGAATCACATATGACATTGTTTGCCCATTTATATGTGGTTTTTATATGCACATTGTACACACAATTTTTGTTGGATGGTGAGATAGCAACTATTTAGAGGTCCAGCCCTGGACTAAGAGTCAATACAGGAACATTACAGTGCCATATGTACTACACTGTCACACTGTTGTGGCCTTATGAACTCAGGTGAGTCACTTCATCATGTTACTTGATTCTCTTCTATTTTCTCATGTCTATTTAAAATTAAATAAAATTTTAAAAATAACAAATTAAAGGTCAAGGATCATCTCCTATGACCTTCTGTATTTCGTATTCAAACTACAGTCTAGCAAAAAGAATACTTTACTACCATGGAGAAGATTAAACGAGTTACAGTTTTATTTCTGAAAAATATTTCTTCATATCTGCAAAACAGACTCTTTTTCATCTCACATTAAAACTTTAGAGTTATACTGATATTATTAAGCTTGGACAAGTGGGGACATTAAAAGTCTGAGAAATGTTATTGTTTATTTTTCAATATTTATTTTGTAACTGTTCATTCTTCTAATCTGGATTTACGTGGGGTAGTAGGAATTATTTTCAAAAAGGATGCTAACAACCTCTGGACATTATTAATGTATAACATCCAAGAAATATTTCCCAAAATATTTCTTTGATAGTGGACTAGTACTTTTAACTCTTTTCTTATTTAGCTCAATTACCTTCAAGAAAAAAATTTGAATATCAAGCAGACAAGTCTGTCCAAGACTTAGATGGAATACACTATTGGAATTAATGTCTATGCAGCATGGGAAAAAGTAAAAACATATTAGGGGTCTCAAAAGGACAAAAAATACACTCCAGTGACCTCTTAGCCACCAAGAGAATGTCTTCACATCTCTGTATGCATTTCTGGAACCCTTTAGGATGAATTATTCGCTATAACAAGGAAAGGACAAGGTTTGCAAGTAGGGTTTGCATGCCCAAAAAACTGTCTAATATTTTTGGCAATTCCAAGTGACTAATGAAAAATGGTACATCTCCTTAGAGAGTTTATTCCACCAATGTCCTTAGCTCAATGTAGTTAAAACAAAATGCCATTGTCCAGCAGGGTATTAGCCTACTGACATTATATGTAGTTTAGGTGTTTCAATAAGTTTCAGTTTTCCTATGAACATTTTGACAGTTTAATACAACCTCATATGGCTAAAAGTAATTCTGAGGACAGAAAGCAAAGGGTTTCTTTCTTTGAATTAAAACTACCAGAAATAGGAAAAATTTTATATCAGTAATGCCTTTTTTAATTCCACTCTCAGTGTCTTATGTTGAATTGCTGGTCAGCAAAGACAAATGTACATTTTATTCAGAGAAATGTAAGGGAACCTAGGGGATGCTGTGAAGCAGTACAATGCCTTTCACAGCTGGAGCCTGTATGGAAATGCTGAGACCATGCTTTAATTCCTATTGCACACTAAATGCAATATTCCTGAACTTGCGCTATTGAGAGCTATGCCAAAACTTTCATTGGCTTAACTGACAGTTGGACTAGACCCTGAATCACTTGTTCACTCAATAAGTGTAATTTTCTATATCTATGGGCAAGTTTAAAAAAAAAAAAAACCAAACAACAAAAGTCAGACCCAAACTGTTTCAGCAGAATTCTCCTTACTAATGGAAAATGGTTAAAAATGTTTAATCCCCCTTGAATCTGGGAGGATTAACTCCCAAAGTTACTTACAATTCAGAAGGTGACTCAAGTTTTCACACAAATACAGTTTAGTACTCAGTGAGAACATCCTTCCTTTGAAACTCAGCCTTATGATTTTGAAATGAACAAAACTAGTTTTCTAGCCTGTTGTATGTTTATACCAGATGCAATATTTGTATCTGAATTTAGTGCTTAAATGGGTAAAGTCAATAATGGAATTTTAAATTTATTTAAGGCTGGGCACTACACCAGAGATTCCTAAAGTGGTTGCAGAGTTTCAATAAATTAAGCCACCACAATTTGTTATAGGTTTGTGAGAAAAGTACTTGGGAGTAGCAGAGGAGTGGTGCTGCCTTATTTATTTAAATGCCATGGAAGTTTTAGCCCTAACTCTTCACGCATAACCAATGTAACAACGAAAAAATATTTTGCTCTTGAACAGACAGATGGTGCTTAATGTCATCTCATATGCTGTCAATAGGTGTATTCAGTCTCCTAATTTTATTCTTTTTATTAACCCTACGTATATTTACATCATCTATACATCAGAAAATCTGTTGCTAACACATGTTTAGAAGGCAAATTCATTATCTGCACTAGCTTGCTTACATTGTTTTAGAGCTATTAGGCCTAAATTTGCCACAGCCTACAGGTGTATGCTGAATCCCAAGCTGCCCTTTCCAGACATAATTTCAAAACATTGTTTTAAAAGCCCTGGGAGGCCCCTGAGCCATCCTAGCTTGGTTTAATTATTTTTTTCTGTATAGCACATCTTCTAAGAGTGTGCCCCAGAGCAGTAAACAAAATCTATCAATAAAATCCACTGAAATTTGTCCTTCTATTCTCCCTTAGACTTGTTTCAATTTTTTTCAAATTTTATTTTTTTTAATTATTTAGCAAATGGTGAATTCAGTTGTGTCTGTTCCCTTACACTTGGCTGCAGTCATTCTTGATAATCAGTTACTGATGTAATAGCTCTTTAATTGTACAGCATATACAGAACTGGAACAATGTATTCATAAGTGGGCTCTGGTTTTCATTTAATACTTGAATGACTCTGAAAGGAGGAGGGTGATAATACTCGATAAATTCAAGTAAAATTCAAGATTTCTCATTGCTGTTTTAGTGATGTGTTGCAATCTGGAGAAACAGCAGTCCTGCTGTCCTTGTCCTGAATACGATCAGCTGTCACCAGATGTCTGAAAAGCCACATGGTGCCTTTACAATGCAGACAAACATCTATGAAAAAGGAGAGGCCACAACTGCATCATCAGTCATCTATTTAAAGCAAATGAATATTCTGCTCGTGATGGCTTCATGTTGCAGTTATAATCAAACTGTTGAAAACTTTTCTGTGTTAAGCAAAGATTAAACACAGAACGCTTGTCATTCTGTGAGGCACGTGTGAGTCTAAAGCATAATTACTTTCTGTATTGTTTTTCTATAAGCTTGGGCTCCATTTAGGGCATAGGGTTGAGCTCTGATCCCTTTTAGAAGACAGATTTTCAGCATATTCACTGACTTAATATGCATCCAGGTACTCAGTCTTGCAGTCTGCTAGGTCAATAAAAAAATGTGACTGTGATATGCAGCAGTGTGTCAGTTTGGTTTTTTGTAAGCATACTGTGAACACTTTGGGGCAACCCACAAAAAATTCAATAACCAATGCAGGTAAAAATTGTGTGGGTCTCCGTATATCTATATTGCTAAATGAAAGAGGGGGAAGGAAAAATCCTGAGAATAAAATCTGCAAGGCTATACCAATTCCAGGAAAGGTAAAAGGGATACATATGATGGGTACACACACACAATTGTTAAACCCATTGTGTTAAAGTGTTGGAAAAGCACATCCCATCATTTAATTTGTGCCAGCTACCACTCTAAACACATCTGGACCCGGATTTGGTCATTCCCATGTGCTAAGGGCTGTTTGCAATAAGCAATGCATTGTGGAGGGTGCAAGCCTGATTGGGAGGGTAGGAGGGTTAGGTCCATGTCTATAAGCCATGCCATGCTACTTAGGCTTAGGGCCAAAAACCAGTCCATGGCACAAAATCATGCAGTACATGAAGTGCTGTTGTTCACTCTCCTTAACTGTGATTTTGGTCCATATCTCAGGTTTGGTTTATTCCAACTAGATCTCTCCAAGACAAATCTGATCTATTGAGTCAACGAGGGTTTATAACAAGTTTCTTCTAGATGACTCCAGGGTCAAGGATTACTCCCCAGCCTGCCTTGATATATCAGCTTAAACAGAGACAGAATTTAAGTATTGTAAACCTGTTCTGAAGTCCACTTCAGGATTTATACTGGAGTACAACTGGAGAAATCTGCAGATACAATGTCATGTCTTCTGACATGTTTATACAAGGTTTTGCCAGAATTCCTTCTGTTAACGGAATGCTCAATAAACACTTATTTCATTACTTAGTAGTGACAAGAGGATTAAAAAGGTAGACAAGAATAACATAAAACCATGCCTGCTGTCCTTTTATAGCAGTGAGCTTTGATAGATGTATCCCACATCTACTAAGCCATTTACCCCAAGACAATTCAGGAGAAATTCAATAAAGAAATTGCTCTTGAGATGTCCAATACCCACCATTACAGATTCAGTGTGGTCTTAACACAATACTGTTTTCTGCTTGTTGCTTAAGGGATCAAAAATATACTGTCAAAACAGGACAAGATTTCCTATAAAATGACACACATTAGGAGAAAAAGAAACAACATAGGTTGGGGGTTTTTTATATGTGAAAGCTCTTTACATACATCAGAAATAAGATAAACAGTATTTTGAACCTTATTCTGACCTCATACCATAGTATCTTTACTGATTAATCGACATAAACTTAAAAAATATTACCATGCTTAGATTCAAATAAGCTGTGCAGGCTGGTTTCACAACCTGTCAGACACATACAGCTTAGGAAACCAACCAACCAACCAAACCCACAAAAAAAAAGAAAGCTAGTGTCTCTAAGGCATCTGCAATAGCCATCTCAAAGTCTCCCTTGTTCTGCTAGTAGACTCAGCCCAGGATAGCAGCAGTCCTGCTTGTTTTTCTACTTTTGAGGTTCAGAAAACCAGGTCAGGTGCTTTAAGTTGCATAGTTCCATATTCATTCTCTTTGACGAGTGGTTTCAAGTCCATTCATAAATGCCAAATTCATTGCTACATTTTAAAAGTAAAAAAAGTAAAATTTGAATTTTAATTGTACTAGAAGTTTCATGCATCTATAATTAGTGCTACATATGAGATAATACTTCCTTCTCTGCAAGTACTGTAATTCTGTGACCTATGATACGATACAGCCAGAACTAGTAAAGGCCAGAGGCTTTGCAATAAGTTTGCATGGTCTTAGGACTGAGGTTTGTCAGGATTCCTTTTTCTGAACTTTTCTTGACCTGCCTGCAGCTTTATTTGGTTTACCTGGAGGAGCAATTTTTCTTCTGATGAGGTGGCTATGGCTAATTTTGTTTGCCTAGCATTATACAGTGCAATCACAGTTTTATAGAGATAGGAGTGAGAAGTAGGGTGGTTTTTTATGCAGAATGAGATGCTTATGGTTCTAAGATAATGATGTAGAAAAAACCAGACCTGGTCTGATAGCAGAAGCTTGGAGACATGGGGATGCAGCACAGAAAAGCAGAGGAGTGGGATGATAAAGGCTGGATACAGGAAGGAACTGGAAACCCGTGAGCAGTTACAGAAATGCATATCTGGAACTGGACAAAACTAGTTTAAGAGATAGCAAGTAAAAAAGAATGAGTATCTAACATACCTAAAAGCTATCATAGATATTATATTCAAATATAGTATGCAGTTGCAGACCAATGAAGAAGGTTGTAAAATCATTTTAGTAAACACATTAAAATTATTCTTAGTGAATTCTAGAGTGAGGAAGAAGAAAATCTCAACATTAACACCAAAAATATTCTTCCTGGTGCAAGATTCCTGATGTTGACCATTCACTGCAGCACCTCCTACACCAGCACCAGACTAAAATTGATCCCAGGACCTAGAGAAGCAGGAGAAGGGATAACACCAGAAAAAGCATGAAAATTAAATGTGTCTATAACTGTTCTAATTGTATTACTGCTATCACTGAAACTTTTTTCCTGTAGAGAATCAGTATTTCCTTTCCTGTAATAATTTGACCTTAACTAATATTATTTCCTAGATTAGATTGCTAAAATAGCCACTACACTAACAATAAATTGTTTTCTTTATACAGAAGTTATGTTTCGTCTCTCCCCTTAAACAAGATTTTTAACATAGGAATATTGAATAAAGTCTGAACTGAAAGGAAAAAGAGTGGCGGTAAAAGCCATCTCGATTGCTAGGGCTGCTTATTGCTCAAATGTGTTTTGCTTCCTCCTTCAAACCTGATTAGAGAGAGAAAAGCAATAAGGGTCATCTTAGTTCCCCTGATGCAAAAACACTTAGCGATATCCGAGAAGCCCTGAGGTATCCAAGATATCTATAAGAAGCTGTCAAGCATGACATAAAGCCCATGAATGATCCATATTCCGTTCTGGACTGTCAGTAGGAGGCTACTTGGGATAATCTGGGGAATCTCAAACAGCATTAGAGGTCTCTGTTCAGGGAACTTACACCTGAAAAATGCTACTAGATCTGACTCAGAGGACACTCTGAGTTTTGAGTTTTCCATATAAAATATGACACCATCTTATTTTACCTCCAGATCAAATATTAACTTGAAAGAAAGTGTATTCTGATACCAGGTCAAACTCAGCAAAAACCTGTAGAGGAATACCTTCAGTGCAGGCAGCTCAGGGTGCAGATGCAGTGCCAGCTGCAGGTGGAGCTCTGGGTAGCCAGACCCCAAGGAAAGGGGCCAGGATAACAAAGGGTCCGGGGCACCCAGCTCGAGCTGTTATTTTGTTATTTAGTTATTGCACTAGGACTAAATTATTTAAAGGATCTGGACCTCTGAGACTGATATGAAAAACCTGGGGTCAAACTGGTAAAGAAACCTGGTGTGCGTGTGTGAGTGTGGCTGTGAAGGGAGCCTCGGTCCCAGCTCAGGTGGTGCAAGATGACTGCCAGAGTGGCTCCTGGATGGCCGAACAGGGAAGTTTCCTTAATAATCCTCACAGGAATGTCTCACTGAGAATTATGATCTCATCCCACTGTGGAATTTATGTTATTTACTTGTAATAGTGATGTTTAAAGATTGCAAAACATAAACTCCTTCACAGAACCATGATTTATCTGAATACTAGCCCAAACTTTTTCCAAATTTGTGTCTGAACTTTGAGTTCTAATTTCACACCAGATTCAAAAGCATCTTTGTTTCTCTCTTTAACTTGTTTTTCCATAAGTCTAAGTAAGAGAAATACTGCTTAGAGAAACTCACTAAGTGTAACACAAATTGCAAGGGATGTTACTGAGGCAATTGCTACTAAGAATCACCTTGCTGAAAATGACATCACATGTGGTACTAATATCTTTAGAATTCAAAAAGTAAAGACTGCTAACTAGTTTTAAAATAATCAGAAGAAAGACTTTGAGTGTTTTATTTTTTAAACAAGTTCTTAAATTTTTAAATATTAAAATTCCTATTTTGATTGTAAATTTGCATAATGACTGGATAAAGATCAGTTTTATCACTTCTTTCCTTCACATTATGTTAGTGTTGCAGCGACATGACATAATTTGTAAGATGATTACTACAAGCAGTTAGCTCAGAAATGTCAGTTTAAAAAAATCCAAATCTTCAGTTTGAAATACAATTCAAAGACACTCTGTTGTAATGTTTTTTCTCCATGTGAACTTTCAGATTGTTTTGATGGGGAACAAAAAAAAAGAAACAGTTTTTCTCTTAAAAAATTTGTTTCATATTTTCAGATCAATCCTATTTTAGTCCATGACTGACATTTTCTCTCCACATCATAACAAATATATTTAATAGATGTCAGAAACTCCTTTCAGAAGCATGACAATGATAGCTGCCTGATTTGGTACCAGAGTAGAAGACAGACCCAGAAGCCTAGATACAAACAGTCTTAAACAAGAACTGATATTATTGAAGATGAACTTGCAAGAAAAAACATTCTTTATCCCATTCCCTCATACAAAACAGATTTTAATCAACAGCCGTTACTTGCAGGTTAATGGCACATTTAGTTAGTACTTTCTGGGGTTGAGTAAGTCCCAAATGGAGTGAAGAGAAATGGGACAATCTGGCACAGACCTTGCTGTGTACCAGCTCATCAGCAAAGCACCGAGAAATTTTGCAATAAAGACAGTGGATAATATGGCAAATGACACAAGCAGACACTGATCTTGGCATTGTTAAGAGAGTTATTCTTTTAAGGCTTCCAGTTTCTCCACTCTACTAGGTACATTATTTCTTTTCTTTTGTAACAGGGAGACATATTCTCCTTTTCCTCAGACCTAATGGGGTGAATCCTTACATCCTTTCTCTTTTCTCATTTCCCCGGTCTCCATGAAGAACTTTAAGTTGGAAAAGCCAATTAGGGATGTAAAGGTTTGATGTTAATGCTTTGGTCAATGCTTTGATTTGTTTATTTAGAGACTTGGCTTATATATATGTTGATACCAAAGAAGTGATTCATTGCTTGAACTTTATAGAAAACGAAGGGAGAATCAGAAGTTTAGGACAAGCATTTCACTAGGGTGTAATGCTTCCACCTTCAATGCATGTAAATTACAGGATTTATTTTCCTATACATGTGACATTTTTTGCATGTTTATGTGCCTTCAGGTAAATCATAAAATGTATTTTGATATCCTATATATTTTGGTTTTCTGACATTGTTTTTGACTTTTCAGCTGACAGACTAATTGATTCCCCTTCAATTTTTTCCCAAAGACAATACTATTTTGCTAAAATTATTTTTTAAGGTTTTATCCTCAAAAACATTAAGCACCTCATCACGAAAGGCCTTTATGTGATTTTAACCTCTCACAACTACAAAAATGTAAGAGTCTCAGTACTTTATAAAATTTAAGGCCATTTTTAAATTTGGGACTATAAGGTCTATCTATCTCTTATGAAACTTTTTTATATTATGAGTTGGAAATGTCCGTTCATCTATATGTTACTGTATCCAATATTCTAACATGTTAGCCTGTATCAGTGAATAATGTACATATCCACTGTCCCTTTCAAACATTCCCCAGTTCTATTATGTACATTTAAAAAGTTAAAAGAATGTAAAAATTTGCATGTCACTGCAAAAATCATCAAATGGATGATATGAATAATGATGTTGTTTTTCTTAATTATTGCTTGCTGTACTGTATCCTATGTCTACAGTTTGCAGGCCGTATCAGTGTTTGAGATGGTATTTTGGAGTAGATAGACCATTGATATTTGGTATGACAGTGTGGCAGAGCAGCTTGATACCCAACTGCATGTCTAGGCCATCTTCCCTACATATTTTCACATTTTGTCTTTATAAAAAACTTCACCCAAACAAATGAAAAGTTAACCTTGATCACTCTCCAGTCTATTCTAATTTTATTGCATACTAGATAAGTTTTTGTCTCCTCTAATGGTACATGTGTTTTCATCACAGCACAGATGATTTTTGATCTTATTTAAAATGTGTCAGGTGAATGCTCTTGCTGATTGTATTTTAAAATGCACTGCTTTTATAGATAGCTGAGTATCATTAACCTACCAGTTTAAAACTTTTTCTGTGTTAGTGGAAATTTAAATTTATTTTTCCTAAAATCTTTTCAAACCAATTACTTTATTTTCTCATAAGATTCCTGTTAATTTGTATGTGCTTTCTTCAGCCTTCATCATAAAACTAAGTGATTAAATTATACCTCACTGGATGGAAGAAGGATTTTTCACATCAGTTACCCAGCTTGCAAGAGCTTTAATACATTTTCCAATGATGGTTACAAGTGTGTTGTTAGAATAAATGCTTACACTTTTTGATATGATTCCGATCAAATAATCTTTATGAAGGATTAAAAGGCAAAACTCTGTAGAGAGAGGAAAAGTCTGGCAGATGAATCCTCTGACTCGCAAGCCGTGTGAAATCCTTCTTTTAATTCTACTTTAATAACTCCCTCCTGACTTTTTCAAATCATTATATTTCATTAAAGAAAGAGTTCATACAGGTGTGCCTGAATATGCTTTAACAGTCTAAACCAGTAGCAGCAGTATAGGTGCAATTACATAGAAATTACACTGAAAGGAACGTAAAGAGAGAAATTCTAAGAATCTCAAAGTGAAATTTGAGAATTTTGTTTTGAGTAGTTTATATCTCAACTCCTTTCTTGATGGAACTTGATTTCTTTCAGAAAGATGTGAATAATTGTAGTGAACATCCTTCCCAAGCTTAAATTCATAGTACTGAAGATGAGACAAGGTTTTAGACAATAGAAAAGGTAGCATCAGAACCATCAGGTCAATGTGTGACTCCGAAGTGCAATCAGAAGAATTTTGGATTTTTTTGACCATGGGATGACCTACTCAACACCTGTTCTACTGACACCTGACAGGATGTACCTATCTCAGAAGGGAAAAAGAGTTCCAGCACAGGAGTTAGTGTGCTCAATAGAGCTTTACACTACTTTGAAAGGGGGAAAGGGACAAAAGCAAGCTCACCAGTCATAAGCAATGGGATGATGTGCCAAAACTTGAGGAAATGAGCACTTACGGGACTTCCCAATCTGCTTTATGTAGTGTTGGCTACAATCTACCACACCAGAAATGTTTCTCCACTAATGCACACAGCATGAAGAACAAACGTGGTGAGTTCGAACCTTTGGCCCAGTCCCTGATATTTGACATCACTGGCATAAGTGAAACCCGGTGGGAAGAGTCCTGTGCCTGGAGTGCCCTGTTGGATGGCTGCAGGCTCTTCAGGAGGGATAGACAGGGCAGAAGAGCCAGAGGGGCAGCACTGTACATATTAGAAGCATTAGAATGTATGGAAATCACAACTGGCAATGTCACAGTTAAGAGCCTCTGGGTGAGAATCAAGGGGCAAACAAATAATGAGGATGTTATCATGGGAGTCAACTATAGACCTCCTAGCCAAGATGATGACACCGATTGTTGGAACCCTGGGTTTAGATAAATGTCAATCTTTCAGCATTGTAATTAAAAAGAAATTTGTTATGTCACTGAGTGGAATATGTAGAGATGTAGAAAATTAGGTTTATGAGTTACTAGTAACGTATTAGTGGCAAGATGGAGGATTTTGGGTGTGGGGTTTTACTACTTCTTTCTTCCTTCTTCTTCACAAGTCTGGATAGTTTAACATTGGCTTGAAAAAGTCCGCAATGCAGATGCTAAATGAACAGTCACTAGATTGTAAGTAAAAACATGTTAGTTGGCAGCTCTTAATTGGATAGATGAGACTTTAAATAGCCTTGGAATTCACAGCTCGAGGCCATTTTCCACCTTCTTAATTTAGAGAATGCTCTGTGCTGCTGTGCCATAGATAAGAACTTAATAAACAACCTGATTAGAAGAACATCTCAGCGCCTCCTGCGTTTCACTCCAAACTCTGAGCAAAGAACTCTCGAAACAGGAAAAGAAGAAATAGAAACAGTAATTTTAACAACTGATGAATTATTCTTTGAGGAGCTAAGGGACACTTCCAAGTCAACTGCCCTTGTCCTTGTGGGGACTTCAACTTGTCAGAAATTGACTGGGAGCATCACACAACTGGTACAACCCCAGCCAAAAGATTCCTAAAAAACCTGGATGACAACTTTATAGAACAGGTCCTAAGGAAGCTGACTCAGATAGATGCCTTCCTTAATCTACTGCTTGTCAACAGAGTGGATCTCACAGGTGAAGTGGAGATTGGTGGCCATCTTGGCCGCAGTGACCAAAGGGATTAAGATTAAAATCTCTGTTTACAGGACGAAAAGTGCCAGCAAACCGTCAGCTCTGAAGATGAGGAGAGCAGACTTGAGGTTGATCTGGGAATTAGTGAGTTAGGTCTCCTGGGAAAATGTTTTTGTAGATGCTTGGGTCCATCACTGCTGGTCACTTTTTAAACATCACCTCCTAGGAGCACAGGAAAAACCAATTCCCAAATGTCAGAAGTCAAGCAGGTGAGGCAGAAGACTGACTTGGCTGAACAGGAGTATTCTCTTGGAAATAAGGCAAAAAGTAAAAATGTATGCCCTGTGTAAGCAGGGTCAAGTGACACAGGAAGAATACAGAGATGCTGCTTGCCACTGTAGGGAGAAAATTCTTGTAGCCAAAGCTCAAATGGAGTTGAAGCTGCCAGAAATGTGGGCGATGATAAAAAAGAGGGTTTTTTCAAATATTTTAATGGCAATAGGCAGTGTAAAAATAACATCAGCCCATTACAGCACGAGGATGGTCACCTCACAAACAGAGACAGAGACAAGGCAGAAGTGTTTAACACATTCTTTGCCTCCATCTTCAACACGGGTGATGGACCAAGGGGGTCTCAGTGCCCTGAGCTGGAGGACCATGACTACGATGAATCAGCTTCCAGTCGACCTGAAATTTTATGGGGTCTGATGGTCCAGCTGGATCCCTACAAATCAAAACCACAGCACCGTACATGCTTCTATGGATAAAATAAACCCCATGCCAGCAAGACAGAGTTAAGCAGGTTAAAAAAAAAAAGAAAAAAAGTAAAAACTTTTTAGTCTGGTGTGATTGATCAAAATGCTTAGTCTTTATAAAGCTTAAGAAATTAAAGTAGATTTTATATTACAATTAACTGAGTGCACACTTTAAAAGATTGAAAGATAAGACAAGGATAGAACACCCTGTCCAGGATCCAGCTGATTCAAACACATTTTTTAAAATTCTTCTTCCCTCCCCTTAAGACCCAGTTATTAAAATTGTTAGAGAGAGGCCTCTGCCCAAATTAAGGTGCAAATGAGACCATGTGCCAAAGTGGATAGTATGAATTTTATATAACAGTAACTGAGAGAGAGAGAGAGAGAGNAGAGAAAGAGAGAGAGAGAGAGAGAGAGAGAGAGAGAGAAAGAGAGAGAAAAAGGGGAGAGAGGCAGGACAGAAATAGTGACAATGAGACAGATTAAGTAGAAAATATCACCACTCTATGGATCCCAACATTGTCCCATTGGTACTCTTCTGGTCTTCTCAGTGGTGAGGGTCCTGCAAAACACAGAGTTCAATGTATTATTATATGTTCAGGCCAGTTGGGAATGCACAGGTACCTCCTCTGGGGGGGAACTTTGACATTGCAACAGACTTTGCATCACGTGCAGTCCTCTGGTGGAAGGCCTCAGGTACGAGCCTGTGGGCTATGACCTTCCCCCTGCCAAACTCAGCCAGAGCTGATTTCAGGACAGCCGCTGGGTTTGGCTTTCCTTGTGGGTATGTTCTTCTGTTTAGAAAATAGTACCACCTTTATCACAGTCCAGTTCCTGTCAGGAGGCATATTGGGGTGGGGAATGGGCTTTCGTGGTCACAGCTTCTTTATACAATTTTGTCATAATGGGCAAAGTCCTTTTTTAACAATGTTTAAGCCATTAACCATGACATTTCAGTCTCTCACACTTTCCCCACAGACTTAGTATCTCTCCATACAAACACACAACATGCAGATTTACATGGATCATCTCAGTTGCTGGAACATCTTCTTCTAATAGTGATGAAAACTATAATGTGGGAGAGAGTAGAATGTCTTTGTCATTCCCATTTTACATTAGGAAATTGAGACCCTGAGAGTCTACAGCACAGATTCACAGATGTTCCTTCTGGGTGAAGATTTAAGCATCTAAGCAGTGTGGACAGAAACGACTGCAAAAGATGCCAGGGGAAGCCTGTGACATAGCCAGGGACAACATTCGCTGTTCCTGAGCTATGGTCCGAGCTGTAAGATCATACCTGTCTTGTTTTCATATTGTTACAGGGAGAAGATAAAATTGTTCTTCAGTGTCTTTTCCTGGAACCATTTCTTTTCCTGAACAAGATGAATAGCCCAATGGTCTCTCCTGTACAGGTAAGACACCCTTGAGCTATAATAACGCTTCAATTTTTTCTTGGGATTTTTTTTTGCCTGAACTTTACAAGGCAAGATGATACCTTCTAATGTGTTAAATGAGCTGTTCACAGTGAAAGATGGAAGATTTTGCTCACCCAAGAGGAACTAGGAATTGCATGGTACCCTGTGGGATTAGGATCAGACAGTGGCCTGAGCATTATTTCAGTTTTAAAATATTCTTCAGTTATATTGCTAAATCTACTTGTTATGTCGGGAGGTGAGAGGTAGGTCAGCAGGCCAGACACAAAACACCTTCACGTTAAGATGAGGAATTTATTAAAAACCAGTGAAGGGAAGACCACATTTCAGTTTATTAAACACAAAAAGAGGACCTTTACAAGAGGGGAGGAATAGGTTATCTCCCAAGAGCAGTTTCATAGTCGTATTCAGAAGTATTTTAAGAAACAGTTTTGATTTTGAGTGAAAATAAACCTTCCTGAAACTTCAGAAAAGTTTTGGGATTTTCTTGCTTTCTCAATTTTTTATTATTTTGCCTATATATAGCTTTGTCAGTATTTTATGTCTCATGAGATACTGGTGTTTTTTCATGTTTCTTAAGAAAGACATTCTGGTCAGGAAATACGGAGGTCAGGCATGCTGCAGCTCTCTCTAGCACATCCCATCCTGCTGTGCTGGTAAGACACAAGCTCCAAGGGCCACTGGTTTGCCATTGGTTTGCTCTGCTGATTAGATCCAGTGGACATTCTTAGTCTTACTTCAGAGTCCTGCCGTTTAGAAGCATTGGGATTGTTGTAGCTTCATGGGGTTTATTCCAAATTTGTTGGTATTGCAGACTTTATGGTTTGATCCCTAGGGTTTCCATTTTTCCTCCCTTTCCTTAGTCTACAAGCTAACAGAACTCCAAAGCCATCCAAAAAACATGCTTGCCAAACAGGGATTTTTGTAAATAATCCAGTACAACTTCTAAATAAACTAATGTCCTCCAGCTAGCTCATATTTCATATGTCAGTGATATTGAAAAATTACATTTGTATATTTGAGGATTTGAAGTCAAACATTTTAGACTTGGAAGTCTAAAAGAGTAATTTTTAAAGAATTATTTTATGGCTTACCATGTAAGCATTCACAATTTCCTTGATCGGCAGTCATTGTACAGTCAGGTGCATTTATTGAATATTCAAACCAACAAAATGTCATCACACTTTGCACACCAGAAGTAGAGGTTAGGTGTCACAGAGTTGACATACTAATACTATTACTGGAAAAATACAAATTCTGATCAGAAGAAGCAAGTTGCATACTGCCAAAATTCAAATATTTATGCCGTCTGAGGTGAAAAAACCAAACCAACCTTTTGTCTAAATGTTGGTGGTGTGGTATTATAGTACTGCCTGTTAAGTAGGACCTGACTTCTGCTGATATTCATCATCCAGCTGTACTGAAACACCTGCAGAGCTCATACCTAAGGTGCATCTTTTGCCACCAGAGGGTAAAGTGATCAGACACAGGATTGCACAAGAGTTAATCTTGATGATTTTATTTTTGATTTTGCTTAGTTATGTAGCATTTTCTTGAATTTACTTTTCATGAGGGTGAGTAATAATACATGTAGGGAAGAGTAAAAAAGGTGAAGTTTTTATTTGTTCCCTTGAGGTTTGGGGGTTTGTTTTCACTTGTCCAGGTAGCAGATCCCAAAGGATCTCAGACAACAGTTGAAAGATCATGAATTGAGATGTAATCTCTTTCAGAAATGTGGAGGGAAGTAAGAAAAAAGGAAAGAAGATAAAAAATTGTGAAGGAAATTGAAAACAATCTTACGTTTTCAGAATATGTTAATGATGCTAGGAATAAACATCAGATTTCAATAGAACAAACATTGCAACCTTCCCCCAGATGACCCACCGTAAGAAAACAAAAACTTATTGCATACCAAATTCATATTTGTACCCAAAGTCTACCCTTGTACAAATGACTATTTGCAGTTACTGACATTCAAAATCTGGGTTTACTATTATGTGAATCAAACAAAAAAATCATGCAGCTTGTTAACTTTATACAGAACATAATGTCTACTCAATTTTGACTAGAAAACATGGTGAGTTTTCCACATGTAATCACAACTCAAATAGAACTAAAAATCAATATAGCCCAGATTTTAAATAGAATGTCACACACACTAGCTAGCCAAAAAAAAGCTAAAAGATGTTTCAACACAGCATAAATATTTCATACAGTAATGTAGTCTGGATTACAAAGTACTTGAAAGATTTCAGATTTCAAGTAGTGCACAAACCTATCCAGGATATCTTTCATTCCGCAGTAAGCTCAGGCATAATATATGTATGCTGACATGTAGCATTGATTTTTTCTTATGTACGACTGTATTAATTTTTAAAGTTGATGCAGAAAAATGTGCACCTTTCAGAAACAGGAGTAAGCAAATGAATAAGATCTGCAACAGAAGCCTCCATTATGAAACTTTTCTTAATGGATAGGGGCATTTAAAGAAAAAAAATCCTCTCTGTAGTTTTTTAAAATAGTTTTTTAAAATAGTTTTCTTCACCTTCTCTTATACTTTCATATTTACAGATTTTATATGCACTATCTCACTTTAAAATTTAGCTCTTGTTCAAGAGAAAAGTTCATTTCTACAAGTGATATTTTATAAATTCAATAGCTGCAAGCAACCAGCATTTGATGCCATTTTTTTCAATGAAACAATAAATAAATAAAATAAATAAACAAACAAATTCAACCCTGTAGCAAACCTCATTACGTGCAAGTTTAACAAGTAGTGTCTACTGTGTATTTTCAAAAACACCAAAAGGAAAAGAATATATATTATGCAAATTATTTAGAACTATTCATCACAACTTAGGAAATGCAGTACTTGAATATGCTCATATGTAAACCTACAATGCATAGCATTCTTCATCTATCTCTCTGACTTGCCCAGCCTGACACCAGACTTTCATCAAGTTCTACAAAACAGCTCAAGATTTTACATCTTGGAATTTTTATTGTCACTGCATGTATTGCTGCAGAAGTACACGATAGAACTGTCACTTTTGCAGTGTGATTGCTAATTGGCATTCTCTTTACTACTTCTACACAAAACATAGGCAAACACAGATTTTCCTCCCAAGTGATATCCACTCGCTTTGGATATATTTATTTATTCTGTTAAAGGGATATTTCCTCCAGGCCCATCAAATTTTGCTTACAAAAGAGTAGGAATGCCTCATATCATTCATGAAGAAAGCCCACAGATTGACAATTGATTGTTTACTTGACGGGGTGGGTGTTTGTTTGGTTGGTTTGAGGGGTTTGGGTTGTTCTATTGGGTTGTTGTTTTCTGAGACTAATAATCCTATTAAAGAACTTTAGGCAGAGATTAATGACAGTTTGAATGCATCCACCTCATTAAGGTTTCATCAGTTGCTTTTGGAATTAGAAAATGAAATAATGGAAATGCCAGCTGTGATTCCACTGACTCTCTCGTTAAGGGGAAAGCAGCTTCATTTACTAACCAATACAAATAAATCTACTGGTAATTAGACTAGTGTCCTATTAAGATACAAAAATAAGGCCAAATATCGACAATCTAAGTGAACAGATTTGGTGTTATATACTATCTGTGTCTTGTCTGATCAGCAGTTGATTAAGTTAATGACTAGTAGAGTAAGCTTTGGACTACTTCAGGTGTTTTACGGCACATTGATTTGCTGGGAGGATTTGGAGTGAATGCGCAAAATGTCCTGTAGACTTTCTCACACAAAACTGAGTTGCAAACCCAACATGAAAATGGAGTAACGGTTACAAAGCTGTTTATTTCAGCTGCTGCGAGGCTGAATGTATAATGGAGGTGTGACAGCTAAATCTCCTCAGCCAGGCTGTGAATTTGAGAACTGAAATTCAGTTTCGGAGAAGTGATTCACTCTTACTCATAACAAAAGGTTAAGTCTTGTGACAGTGTTTGACAGAGAGTGGGATTAGGTGAAGGTGGTAAAGAAGGAAGTTTCCCTGTAGATGTACACTATACAGAATAAGCTGCAAAACAGAACAAAATTGTCACTCTTTTAAGAAGACGGCTTAAAGATGGTAGCCACAGAACATCTTTTCTACAATTACACTTTGTGCTGATGGCAGTATTTGACTAGCTGAGTAGCTGATCTCCTTCCCCTGGCAACTGTACCAGATTGCTGATCCTGTGAATGAAACTAGGAGTATATTTTTACTGTTAGAGATGTCACAAGGCAAAGCACGAAGCTGTTAGTTGTCAGTAGCAGAATGACATTGCCTACAAGCTGTTTTGAAATTGCAAAACCAAAATGGTTTTGCAGATAAATTGCAATAATAATAATAATAATAATAATAATAATAATAACAACAACAACAACAACAACAGTCATAATTACCAAGTTCTTGGAACCTACAGCATGAAAAACAAAGTGAAAGTGAAAATCAGCTGTTTATCCAAAAATTATACTAATGAATGTCTTAAAAATAAGGAAGGAAAATCAAGTCACATCAGAGGGGATTTCTTTCCTTTGTTTTTGCAGTCATATTTTCTCTTGCACTATTTGGTTGTCCTAATGTTAACCAATTATTTCTATCAATAAAAACTTTCAGATGCAGTTTTTTTGACTGTAATAACAAGGCATCTACATAATCACTCCTTTACCAGATAGAAGTGGAAATATTGATTGATCACCCTTCAGCACTTACTGATGTCCTGGTGAAACCCTAAAGCAGAGAAAACTCACCTGCTAAGCTTGGGTAATATATTAGCCATCGTCAGTGCAAAACTGACAACCTGATTCAGCTGAAAAAACATTAAGTGCCCGTACTTTAAAAACATCTTGTCTTTAGAAAGAAGCAATCTGATTTAAAGGTAGATTTCTATTCTGGACCTAGGTGTTGGACATGCCGTAGAATCATAGAATGATATGGGTTGGAAAAGTTCCTTAATATCAAGTCTAGCCATTGCCCTAACACTGCCAAGTTCACCACTAAGCCGCGTTCCTAAGCACCATTGTTTACAAGTCTTTTAAATACCTCCAGGACTGGTGACTGAAGCACTTCCCAGGGCAGCCTGTTATTAAGGAATACACTCGGGCTGGGTAGCTCGGCTCACAAACTGCAGATTGAGATGCAGATTGAGCTCTGGCTAGGAGCCCGACAAGAATCCGTGAACGGCCAGCCTTTGGGATAATAAAAGGCACAAAGGTGGATGACATCAGTCAGGGGAATGGACACGGAGAGACACGGCAGGAGCCGGGAATTGTCGACCGTTTGGATAACAAAGGAGAGGAAGACGGTGACATCAGCGAGGTGGAGGGACAAGGAAAGGGGTGAAGGAGCGGAAGGTTCAGGGGGAAGAGGGAGAGACTTGCCCGAGGATGAACTGTGGGGGTACAAAACCCCAGGTGTTCCTTGGTTGGGGTCCTCCTTGGGGACACCAGCTCCGGCTGTTCCTGTGTTTCTGTGCTGTGAATAAATGGCTTTATGGAACGAGACACCTGAGACACTGCCACGGGAAACCTGGGGTCAAACCGGTGAGGAAACCTGTTCTGACTGTGTGGGGAACCACGTGGGGACCTGTCGGTCACTGGAACCGCCCGCTGAGAAGTGGCTTCGGTCCCAGCAGTGGCAGTCTGGGATGGTGGGAGTGAGACTGCCAGGGAATCTCGTGAATGGTCAGACTGGGAAGTTTCCTTAACGTTGCTCTACTGCTTGAGAACTTTTTTGGCAAGGAAAAGACTTTCCTTTGCCTGTAAAGATTTTATGTCTCAAAGGACACTTGTAGGCTTATTTTTCTTTCTTTCTGAATTTCCTGGAACCTGGGAGCTAGTTGTTGGCTTCGTGCCAGTGGATGGAATACCTCAGGCACCACCATCTCAGCTCATCTGTTCTCACCATCACATGTGGGACATGACTGACATCACCTCCTCACCCACACCACCCACTGACAACCTCCTCCAGGGAAGCAGCAGAGCAGCTAGCATCCATCTCAGCCTCTGCAGCCAGGCACATGGATTATTTAGGATGAGGTGTCATCAGGACATTGTTTATTTTTATGCCTCATTACTCCTTTTCTATGAGAATGTGATCCACTCCTTACCTCTGGCAAAACACCTGTGTAATTGAAGTAAAATATCCTAAAGCTTTCCTACCTATAACTTTCAGCTAACCATGCTTTAGATAAAGGTCCACACATGTAGTCGTGAAAGACTGTCAACACTGATATATTGGCCAGAAAGTTCATCGCTGAGTGAACAAGACATGCTCTTTATCCCAGGAGCTGTGCACAGTTTCCTCAGGTCCTTCCAACCCAGAAAACAACAGACTAGTTTTAGAACCTTTAGTGCAAGCAATTTTTTTTATTTCTTTTTTTCCTTGGTTTGTTTTTTGGTTGGTTGTTTGTTGTTTTGTTTTATTTTGTTTCTCCTGTGAATACAGAGTCCTTTATAACATTTAAATACATTGCCTTCAGGTTTGGTACCCAGTTCAGATACTAAAGTCTCGCTAGAAGGATAATATTCACTGGTCTAGCAAACAGATAGATCCTCATTTTAGTTTGAGGTTATGCTCATCCAGCCTAATCTTCTGTGATAGATAAGGCACAGAATTTTCCCTTCTAATACCTGCCTGCTGCCCAGAAACTTGTACTCAGACACACAAAGTCTGTGTAAGAAAAGTTGCACAGGCTCTTTTCTACCTCTGCTTCCTCCGCTTATCTCAAAACCAGCTTGGTCTAGAAACCTACACATTTATTGCCTTACCTAAGCCCGAAGGTGAACTATGCACAAGGGTATATGCTATTGTGGCTAATTTAAAAACTATTTACTAAGGAAAAAGAAATTAACTTCTGGATGCTATGCAGAATCCCTACAAAGATAATGGCTTTAATGAAGAGTTCTTAACAGCCTGCGGGATTCACAATCTCTTCTCAGTGTCACAGCAGATCATGTTAGCACACAGGCTCAATTGTTCACCATCTAGCCAGCACAAATCCTTATTATTCAGTATTTCTCTCCACTTTGTCCTCACAAAGATGTCTCCCAAGACAGCATATTTCAAAGGATTTAATAGTTGGTCTCACTGCCTCATTTCCTAAATTCCCTGACAGAGCTTTCAAATTTTGGCAAGCTCTTTGCCTACAACTTGCAGAAGTGTAAGTACATTGGTTTAGATATTTTGGTCTTGAAGCTTACAAATTACTAGAGTAGCAACAACGGTAGCAGTTTGCCTTGAGGCATTTATTCAGCCACTATAAAACACTTATATGTGTATTATTTTCTATATACTAATCTGCATTCATAACAGTACTTGGAATTTGTGTATCTTATGGAAAGGAACTAACTTTTTTTTTTTAATTGGTGATGTGGGTTGCAAAAGTGAAAAGTCTGTGAGATGTATTTATTCACATCCACATAGAATCACATCATATCAGAGTAACAGTTGATCTAGTGCACAGTGTGACATGTTGCTCATCTATCTGACCAAGGATGTTTTGGAAGAAAATACAAGGAAACCGGTAATGGAAAAATCTCTCCATGCAGAAATTTTTTCTCATTTCAGCTACATACCTCAAAGCATGAAAGTCTATTCATTTTAAAGGTAACCATGCATTTTCTCAGGGTTTATGTAGAAAGCTAGTTTTGCCAGTTCATCCTGCCTACTGTACTAGTTTTTTACTTTGAATATCAGCATCTTGTGTAAATGTTTGTTTCTGAATTGTGCGGAATGTATTTCATGTTCTGAATTAAGCAAGATGTATCAAGTTAAACAAGAACCAGAAAAACAAGTCTAAATTTCTTCACAAATATCTAGATTTCAATTGTAATCTGAGTATTAGTGCTTTTATTGTTTTCTATAAAGTCTTAAATACTAATCCAAACTCATGTACATTGTGAGAAGTAAATATTTAAGTCTTAGTCTCAGTTATGTAATTTTGGTTCTGACTCACATCTTGAAATTCAATTACAATGAAGATTTACCCCACTCAAGAGTGTGTACATATTGCAAATATGTGTGCAAAGAAGTTGAATACCATTATTCTATATTCTGTGGCATTAGTGAAAGGAAGTAGGTAGCTCTTGTCTAGATCTTAGATGGGCTGAACCAATAAAACAACAGGGCTCCTTAATTAAGCTTTTAGTTAGGTGCCTGAACTTGGACATGTTCATTCAGGGCCTTTGTCTCCCTTGTTGAAATTCAATATATTCTGATCCAAGGAAATGAGATTCATTATAAACTCAGAATTCTTTCTTAAAAGATTATAAATATACTGATCTGTGCATATAATCAGTCTCACACAGCTTGCCAAAGAGTTGAGTTTAAGAGAAATCTAGGGCTCCTGTAAAAATATTTTGTAGGTTTACTAGTTTATGTTGTTCTCTAACATTAAGTACACTCTTTGATTAGGTAGTTCATGGGCTACTTTCTTTGACTTAAGAGCTGGTAGTCATCCTATTTCTTCTTTGATTCTCCTCTCACCTTCTAAAGAATGCCATATGATTTACAGCAAAGTGCTGTATGCATCCCTCATAATTTAAGAATGCTGTTGTTGACTTTCATATACCTAATGTATGGGTTTTTTCTTCTTCTTAATTAAAGCACTCATATGGAATAATTTACTGAAACATAAACTACTTTACGACAGTAGTTTACGAAAATATTCTAAATTGTTCACATTTGCAACAGGCTTATAGTCATCAAAAGTGCATGAAATTGTGCCGCCCTTATTCATCATAAATGTACTTTAAGCCATTTTTTCCTACACATTTAGCTAAAGATCAAGAATACCTGTGACCATATTCAATAAATAAAGTATTCAGGAAGACAGTTATTTTTCTTTAAAAATATTAGTTTATTTAAACAGAAGATTATGGTTTTAAAAAATTCATTCCTTTCTTTAGTTTCGCCTAATTATGACCCTGGAAAACCTACTACTGTTCTATCACATCTTATCTTCCACTGTATTGAAAAAGTCTGTTGGTAGGAAGCAGCTTTATTAATATATATGTCCCTGTAGAGACAAAAAGTGATACTACAATGTGCATAAAAGGACAAACCAGAAGCCCACGTCTCCTTGAGTCTTTAGGTTTGACTTTTTGCGGACAATCAGGTCAAATAGAAGTATCCTGCTTGTGGTTTGAATCGGACATGAAACTTGCCATGTAGCCAGTGATGGAAAAGTTATTCACAGTTTTCAAAAGTGTTTTTTTGCTGTAGGGCTAGCTTGTAAACCTCTTATTTCCAAAGGCCAAAAGTGATACCACAAAATATAACATTTTTATACTTTACATCAGAATCAGCAGATTTTTATTATTGTATATTTTTATAATAATTTTATCACCTCAAGTTTTTTGTTGGGTTTTGGGTTTTTTTAACCTTTCTTTGAAAAACACTGTATTTGAAGACTTTAAAGCCATTTCACTAATCAAGAATCACAAAACTCAGTTAAAAGAAGTAGTTTGGAAAATTATTGCAAACTCTCTCCTGGAATTAAGAAATTACTTCAAACTGCAGAAATATTAACTAGGTGTTGCTTTAAAGCAAGTTGATATACAAAATTTCCTTAATAAATAGAATCAGTTCAGCCCAGAAAAATTCATCACTCCTGGCCTTATACAGGTAACATGTTTTCCTTTGTGGATCATATCTTCTGTGGGTTTTTTGTTAACTTTAGCATCCTATAATGTCTTGCATTGAGGATGCTATTTCTTACTTGATTTTTTAATTTGATGAAAAATACCCTATAGTATAAATAATTATGACCCTTTTTTATTATATTTAAATTTATCTTGGCAATTCAGAGTCTTTTCATTTATATTTGTTTTGATTAAAAAATTAGTATTTTTTCTTTCCCCTCATCCTCTTTCTCAATTAAGATTTTTCTGTTCTGGTGTCAGATTATTCCATTCCATTCCATTTTAAATGATATGTTTCCTGTGAAGAAACAATCATTTCACAAGAGATTTAGAAGAGAACTGTGTGGAGCTGTAAGAGAAGACTGACAATGGTCAAATTTCAGGTCTGAAAAAAACCTAATTCTCAGTTATTCTGAAGTATAGATGCTAACACAAACATCTGTGTTTGCAACTGAGTTTCTGACCTGTGTGTATAAATCACCCACCTATCCATCAATCCAAACCTTACATGAGAGTATTTCTGGGAAAGAACTTGGGCATATCTCTGTCTTTAGCTGGCTGAAGACTGTGGCTGGGCAAGACGTGGTGAGACTCAGCCCTCCTTTGAGATGCTGGTGTACTGTCAGTCCTCTTCACACCTTGGATACCACACGGCATCAGACAGCAGGGTATGCTGGCTCCCTCTCTGCCATTTCTTATGTCTTACAGTAAATTGCTTAAAGGTAAAATCACTATCCAGTCACAAGCATACTGAAGACACACGTGCACTTGTCAATCCTTTTCCATTTAGGAAAAGGTTTTGTCCTATTTCTAAATCTGAGAAAATGGGGGATTTATGAACGAAAGAGAAAATGAAAAAAACTTACTTCCTTTTCCCAGGATGTCTGAAATTCAATGTATGTTTATTTCAGGTGAAGGAAAGAGTTTTTCTCAGATGAAGACAAAATGTTTTGGTGTTGTTCCTATCCCATAGGTTGAGATAAAATTACCTCTTTCCCTTTTTTTTTGTTCAGACATACCAGTAACTATACCTGAAAGAATAGAGAATGAAAAAGATCCCACTATGAGTTATTCACTTAAGAGCTGGACTCAATGATCCTTGTGGGTCCTTTCCAACTCACAATATTCTCTATGGTATGCAAATGGATCTATGATTTTTGTACTCCTACTTGTTTCTAGTTTATCTTTTTTCATACTTCTTTCTCAGAAGCTCTCACTTACTGAAAATTGAAGGTTATTTAACCAGCATAACTATTCTGAATATAATTTGAATTTATATTGACCACAGTTTTATTTTTGGTTGTGCAAAAACAAACTTACAATGTCTAGCCTGCGATCCAGGGTTCTTTAATGTCACATGCTAACAAAAAAGAGTTATTTCTCAATATGAAGTGATTTGATGGAGATTAATGTGATTGTGTCAAAATGTGCTAGTGAGTTCTCTGACTCAAAATCTTTGTTTTGCACATACTTTTTTCTCTAAAGGTTTTAGATAAAAGTTGATGAGGTATGCACTTAACTCTTCAGCTAGATGGACAGATATTCATAATGCTTGAAGAAGATCAATAAGAATAAATAATGATAATATGGATGATAATAACAGTAATAAGAACAATGTTTTACAGTTGGCTCAGAACAAAACCCTGAACATTCCTTCACAACTTTGTGGATTACCAGCTCTGATATCAGATTTGGACCTTCTTGTATCCTTGTCCTCATTGGCTGACACGTACTTTTTCTAAGAAGACAAAGAAATACACAGACATAATTTGCTCATACATACTGCTGTAATAACATATTTATTGAAGTGTCTCAACATAATTCCTATGTAGCCATTAAGAACTTCTCAGATACAGATATGAAAAAGACAAAAAGGTAAGTATGATCTTAGAAACATATTGTAATGAGAACTGATGAAACAAACTTGTTTGTTCTTTCTTTCTCTTTCTTTCTTTCTTTTTCTTTCTCTCTCTCTGCATTCTGAATATGATAATTGACAGATTTAGAAATAAATTTCTAATTTAAGATGAACTTCCTTATTTTCCAAATCTCTGTTAACACAAAAAAAAAGAGATATGTCATTCTTATGAAAATATTTTGAGATAAAGTAATATATAAATGCATTTAGACTGAAATGCATCCATATGGATGACAACAACAGTAAAAAGAATAGATCCACTTTCGTCAACAATCTTACAATTTATATTCATGAATAACTTATGCTCCATTTATGCTCAATTTCTGCCTAAGTTCCACTGGAAAGTTATACAACACACCTTTTGCATATAAATTGTGCTAGAAAGAAACTCACACATAGTCCAAAGCTGAAAAAAGCTCATGCTTGGGGGTACCCCAAATATTCATGAGTAGCCTGTTTCATCTGGCAACTGAAAAACTAAGTCAGTTGTGCGGTGATCAGACTAATGACCCTGCAATGCCATTGCTGGACTGGCTGTTACTTCATTAGGATTCAGCTGCTATCATAACTTGGAAGAACCATGATAAAATAGAAAAAAGGAAAACATGCTGTTCCTTAATTGTGCTATGGCCTTCTTATGGGAATGATAACCCCTAAAATAAAACAAATGATAACTACAAGCTTTATATTATTAACAGTAATGCTAACTTACTAAAAGACAAGTTAATGTTTGTTAGCTATTGTAGGAAATAGCTGAAGAAAAGAACAGAGCTGAGAAGAGGAAGAAAAGAAAGAAGAACTGCAAATAACCAAGGAGCAACCAGAACACAGATAGCAGAAAAACACTTATGGCTAATTGTGCAGAGACAGTGAGAGGAAGGGAAGAAAAAAGTTGCAAAAAAAAGAAATCAACAAATAGAAACACTCACAGCCACAATCCCAATATACTAGTAGATACAAAAAGAATAATGCTTTCCTGTACTAAATAACAGCTACCAGCATTGCAATTCACTTTCAGAAATAGGGCAGGTTTATCATGACAACAATTTGCTGCCATGCATGTAGAACTTTGGGCTGCTTTTTTCCCAAGAACTGAATAAGGTGATGTTATTCCTCGTATTGTTTATTTTTTTATTAACTTCTTTTTGTTCACGTTTAGAATATGAAGCTCTCTTGTGCAACCATACTTCCACCACATTTTTCTAACCATTTTCTGAGGTGAAAAAATAACTTAATTATATTTTTTTGTAGAATAAATAATGTATATTTGTCCCTAATCATTTTCAGAGTGAAATGAATTGTTAAAACTGCACTTCTGTCTGATATTACATAGTATGCTGTGTTTTGCATGGCACTTAATGGCACTATGTACTTTGCAACACAAAAGTGTTATCAATTGTTTAAATAGAAAGTATTATCTAGTTATTTTTGCAGAAAAGTAATTAGTTTATGCCAGTGAAACTTGTTGCTTTGCAGTAAAATCAATGTAATTTTTTCTGGCACATACTTGTAGTACTCACAAATGCATCATTCGTGATTGCTTAAAAGAACCTACAACTCTAATCATATTTATCATATGTTAACAAGAAAAAACCAGCAGAATATCACATTCAGATCTTGCTCTCCCCTTCTTTCAGAGCAATGCCTTAAGGTTGTAAGGAAAAAAGCAAAATCACAGACAAGTCCCACAAAGCAGAAGCCAGTCTTGGGAAAGTGGATGGAAGCCTATATATTTAACCGTCTGATTCAGAAGATTTAATGTAAAAAATTCCATAAAATCTGAACAAAACAAAACAAATAAAACTCCCACAAACCAAAAATAACCACACACACTACAAAACAACCAACCAAACAAACAAAAAGACCACACAGAGAAAATTTCTTTACATCAAGGTAATTACAAAAGTCAGGGCAGGGTGATGGAAGAGTAAAGGCAGGGCCAGCTCCAGCCTCCTGTGGTAGAGTAGCAGTCCTGCACTGCTCAGGATAGCAGCTCACAGATGTACAGCAGAGCATCACCTGCATAAGTAGTCCTATCTGGATACACTCCTTCCACAGAATGTGGAAGCTGTGGAAGGAGGCTGCTGAAAGCTGCAAGGCAAAGCTGGGCTGGTCTGAGCTTGACAGGGCTGGCAGAGATGCTCCTGGAACTCCATACTCATTGCTGTTTTTTTGCAGCTGGATAATTTACAGATCTTTTTGCATAGCTCAAGCTGTATAAAGTTGCCAGATCTGCACCACTGATAAAGAAATTGTGCTGGTTTTGACTGCGATAAGAGTCAATTTTGTTCACAGTAGCTACTATGGGGTTGTGTCTTGGATTTGTACTGCAAATAGTGTTGATAACAAAGGGATGTTGTCTTTGTTGCTGAGCAGTGTTTATACAGTGTCAAGGCCTTTTCTGCCTCTCACCCTACCCCACCATCAAGGCTGGGGCTGCACAAGGAGTTGGGAGGTGATGCAGTCAGGACAGCTGATCCGAACTAAGCTGAGGATTATCCGAGACTATACGGTGTCATGCTCAGCATATAAAGCTGGGGCAAGAGGGAGGCAGGGGGGAACATTCAGTGATGGTGTTTGTCTTTCCAAGTCATCCTTACATATGACGGAGCCCTACTTTCCTGGAGATGGCTGAACACTTGCCCGCCCATAGGAAGTGGTGAATGGATTCCTTGCTTTGTTTTGATTGCTTGAGAGGCTTTTGCTTTACCTATTAACCTGTCTATATCTCAACCCATGAGTCTTCTCACTATTACTCTTCTGATTGCCAGTTCCATCCCACCTGGAGGGAATGAGTGAGAGGCTGTGTGGTGCTTAGTCGCTGGCTGGTGCTTAATTGCTTAAACCACGACAGAAGTGTATGCTTTTTTAATACCTTGGCACTTCTTAGAAGCAAGGACAGGATTTTCAGACTTTTAAGGAGTCTTTTTTTTAAAGGACTGTGTCAAAACACCTGATACTGTAATTTATGTTGCTGTGTTTGCTCAGATTTTTGTATATGTAATAGCTGAACTTGAGTGCATACACTTAATCATTTTAACCAAAGTGGATCAAGGTAAAGTTTATATTACTGTAAAGATAGTCACAGGCTTGTCTCTTTCTTTTTCTTAATATCAGGTAGGCTACATCATTTTAATATTATGAACTTATAAAATAATTTACATACAAAGAAGTCATATTCCAGCTCCAGTTTAGGTTGTAAAAGATGGCTTTTCATTATCTATAAAAAATTCAAAGACAAAAAAGTATCAACAGTACCTAAACTGTATTAACTGAACTCACACACATTTAAGTGTAAGCAACATTTTAATTATTCCTATGAGGAAATGTTTTAGTTTTATGAAGCTGTGTTCAGTGCCATGGATCTTTTCTCTAAAGCACAGAAGTCCATTTCTCATATAGTTCATTGTTAGGTGTATTGATTGACATTGATAAGACATGGCAAATGAAGATGCTATTTTATCTTCTGCTTTTATTCCCCCACCACTGAATTTGTGAGATTTCTGATGGGAAACTCAGTATAAGAATCAACTGGAATGATAATTTAGCTCATGGTAAGGTAATAATTTCATGGTTTGAAATAAGCTTTTAAAAAGAGATATTGCCTGGAATAGGTGTAGTGAAATTAAAGCAAAAAAAAAAAGCCTTCTTGCAGAGAAAAATGCAAAGTAATTTTTTGCACAATAAAAAATTCTAAATTCCTCTAAAATAATATTGTGAATTACTGCAGAAATAGCATTTAAATAACTGTTTCTTTGGATTGCAATGCTGGCATTTATAAAAATTATGGACTATTGTCAAATTTTATTCTTATATTCTTTCTGCTTTGGGGACTTCAACTCTTTTAAATATGTGAAAGGAAACAATTTAAAATCTTTACCTCTGAAGGTATAGAAGTAAAGGATTTTAGTACTGCTATTAAGAATTATAGAGTTTTTTTAAAAGAAGAAAGCAATAAGGGAGCCTTCAAAAGGAAAAGATAGATTTCACGGGGCATCTGTTTAGCCTACTCTAGTTAAAAATGGCATTCAACTGTAAAACATCAATATGTCAGGCGCATTATTAATATAATTTTTATGACAGCATAACATATTGTGAGAACATTATCCTTTTCCATCTTCTACAGCCCCATTCAGCAGACTGTCCTATTCACAGATCCTCTTTCAATTGACAATTTTTTGATGAAAAACTAAAGTCTCTATACCAGTAATTTAGGTTAACCAGCATCTTTGCTTCATGTTTGCAATTACCATTTGACTGTTAAATATTCTAAAAAACTACTTATATCCCAGTGTATCTCAGATGGTAGCATGCACTACAGAGGAGTTTTGTGATCCCAGAATTTCTGAGTCGCTGCTACCTGTAGAAATTTGGACAGAGGCATGCAGAATATAGTGAATTAATGAGAATATTTGAGCTGCACATCATTATATAGAAGTATGATTTAGTAAAGGCAGGAATAAGTAAATAATCTAAAATTCTTTTCATTTCACTAAAAAATTTAATTGTACTTCCATGCATGCAGCCCACCACATTTATGCAGTAATTTCAGTATTAATAACAGCAATATATATACATGTCCAGGTAAGACAAAAGTAAGTTTAACATTTTTTCCTCATAGGATTCCTGCTTCACGTCTCACAATTTCTCCAAATCACTCCCTCATTTTCTTGTTGGCACTTCTCTGTCTTTCCAGAGTATCTTCATATTTGAAAGTATAAAACTTCACCATGAAAGGAGACGCAAGAAACTTTCATTAATAGAAAGGCAGCCCAGCCTGCTCTCTCTGTGTTCCTAGCAACGACAGCAGGTTTTCTTTGGTGCTCAAATGTGGCGGAAATCTTAGTGTGGCATTTACTAAGGGAACAACCATACTGGTATCTTCACCAGGTGCTTTGATCAACTTTCCATCTTGTTCATATAAACTGGGCAGGTGTAAGTGCCACAGCGGAACTCTACAACCTTATTGAAACTTTCCTTTTCCACTGAGCCAGGCCTGCCTTTCCATGGCATAATGAAGTAGTATGAGTAGAAACCAAGCATTCATGCCTTCAGATTGGTGTCTCTCAAACAACTCTCTTCTTTTCTTCCACTTTTCTCTGTAATGCTGCAAGACAATGTTCATTACCCAGTTAGGGGGTTACTCCTCCCAGATTGAGTTTGGAGGTTTTCCTCTGCCACTGGTTTCACTAAGAATTTTCTCTTGTAAAAACAGCAGAGAGAGATTTTTTCTGTCTTTTCTTTGAGGTACTCTGACGATTCTGGGAGCTCATTCATGGCAAAGTGCAAGAACGTTGTTAAGCAGAACAAATAATTCTACTCTAATGTTTTATTACATTCAGGCAGCATTACAGAAACAGCTCTCTTGGAGAAAAGGCGGAGGGATAATGAGTATTAAAAAATGAAAATCATCAACAAGAAAAATCTAAATTTTAACTTCAGTTATCTCTCCGTTTTTACCTAGACTGTTAGCAGACTGAGAAACTCAACAATTTCCACCTTCTTTCCTTTTAATTTTCATTCTTCTCTCCCCACAATCAGTGCTGGTAGACTTGCCAATTTCCATTTTAATGATTTTAAAAAAAAAAATCAAAGGAAAATTTGGTTTAAAACAATCTGCTGTTTCATTGCTGTGGTAGGTTGACCTTGTCAGCTGCCAGATGCCCACCCAGCTGCTCTCTCACTCCCACTGCCCAACAGAGAGAGAAAATAAGGTGAGAAAGCTCATGGATTGAGATAAAAACAGGGAAACAGGGAGAAAAAATAAACTCAACCTGGTGAGAAGATAATTTATTGCAAATGAAAATAGATTTGGATATTGAGAAACAGCGGTAAAAGCTAAAACCCCCTTCTTCCATCTTTCCCTCTTCCCATGTTCAACTTCATTCCTTCATTTCTGGTTCCTCTACATCCTTCCCCAAAGAAGAAAGAAAAAGACTAAAAAATAGAAGACAAGAAAAATTAAAATTATATACTTTATAAATACTCATGCTTATGAAATAATCTCAGGAGTTTTGAATGCTGTTGGTTAATTATCCTAGTAGACTTTTATTGCTCACATTGAGTCCGTAAATTAACTTGAATGCTATTCCTGTGAAATACTGCATTGTCCAGACCCCTTGGCTGGAAACCAGACACTTCCACAGTTGTTTCTAAACCACATACAGTTCATAAAGTTTCCAGTTCTGGCTTCAGTTTTTCATCTTTCCCTTTAAATCCATGATAAATTTATAAAAAATGATGTGCAGACATTGTATAAGAGATACACTACACAATCTAAAATCTAATAACTGAAAGTAGCTTCCCTAGAAATTAAAGATCATGCAAAGTTTTATCAAAATTATTGTTGTCTGGGGATAAGCTTGCTTTGAAAATCTTAGTTAAAAAAAATCAAAACATTTATTAGAAGCTTCTCATTTTCCTTTTACTGGGAGATAATAGGGAAATATTGAATCAATTAAATCTTTATATACAAATATATTGATTTCACAAATACTGCACCATAGCCATTGTCTGATAGCAGAAAAATATTCTATGTGAACTAAAACAAACTATGTATTTAATATTAGAACTTTTCTGCTCAATATTTCAACACATTAATTCAAGTTCCTCATACTGGCAGCTATTCAAGTACCTCAAATCTATCAAGAAACTTATAAACTTGTCATGAAACATTTACATTGAGGGGTGATGTAAATTTATTACACATCACTTATTTTCCAAAAGAATTGATGGAAATTAAAAATGAGTAAACCCTTAGTCATGAGAGGCAAAAGAAAGTATTCAGAAAATATTTGTAGAATCTCAGTATTGAATTTGCCTAGTCCTGTATTGATTGCTCAAATTAATAATTAATCCTCAATAACTTCAGCAGAAGTTTGATTTCACAGTTTTTGTGGTTTAGGAATGGTATTCTCCATTTTGGTATTCCCACTGAAATGTTCGAAGCCAAATACTGCTTGCTCACTTCCCCCTAGTCCTCCTCTTCCCCTGCTGCAGGCTAGAGATGAGAACTGGAGGCACAAAAGGTGAAGATCACAGGGTGAGATAAGAACAATTTACTGGAAAAAGCAATGGAATAAGAAAATGAACACCAACAACTCTAATGGCAGAGTGTACAAGAAAAGAAATGTTATTGCTCACCCCACGGAAACCCTGAACAATACCCAACCACTTCCTCTGCCCCGCTACCCTGACTCAGAAGCGAGCTCTTGCCTGTCCCCACAAAATGATATGAGGTTGTATTGAATAACCTCTGGGTCCTAAACATGCCCTGGCTACTGCAAAAATCAAACCTCTCCCGGCCAGATCCAGGACAACAGTCTTCCCATGTGTCTGTACTCACCCTAGCTCAATGAACTTCTGCTGTTTGGGGGAACAGTCAGGTATGCTGCAATGCCAGGAATAAAAATCAGGACAATTAATATTGAAAGTAGATAAGGACCTAATTAGATAACAAAGTAGGTGAAGGGAGGGAAGTTGTATTTCATTTCTACAGACATCCTATGCATGAGCTAAAAGATTACAAAAATCAATGCTGAGACAGTTGGGGTTGTGCAGCCTAGAGAAGAGGAGGGACACCGGGAAGATTTTACAGAAGCTTTCCAGTACCTAAAGGGGGCTACAAGAGGGCTGGAGAGGGACTTTTTACAAGGGCATGTAGTGATAGGACAAGGAGGAATGACTTCAAACTTAAAGATTGTAGATTTAAATTAGATATTAGGAAGAAATTCTTCATTGTGAATGAGGTGAGGCACTGGCACAGGTTGCCCAGAGATGTTGTGGGTGCCCCAAACCTCGAAGTGTTCAAAGTCAGGTTGGACAGGGCTTTGAGCAACTTGCTCTAGGGATAGATATACCTGCTTATGGCAGGGGGGTTGGAACAAGGTGATCTTCATACATCTTCAATATATGATGTTCATATATTTTTAAAGAGTTTAAGAGCACAGACATGCCTAAATCCACTAGGAATAGGCTCTTGGGGAGAGAAAAATAAATTCCACAGCACCTCTCACTCAGCTCTGTGTGACAGACAAATCAAGGCCTCTATAATATTTTTATCCTGTCTAACTTTAGGTCTTTGAAATCAGTAAATGCTAAATAAGCAAAACCAACAAAAACTCCATCCAGAAGGTTTTCTAAGAGGCTGCATAGTACACATGCTTTACAGAAAAAAAAAAAGAAGATGAAATATAATTAAAGCATTCATATTAAAATGAGAGACAATAAATAACTGACGTAATTCCTCTGTCCATTTCCTGCTCTCATGACATTAAAAAAGATACTTTAAAATACATTCATTTAGCAAAAAATAGAGATTATAGCTTGAAAATGTCATCACCTCTGCATGTCCTGTCCATACAAAGCATGGCTACTGCAGATTGTATTTTTTATCATATAGATGAAGTTCCTAGAGAACTGATGCTTTTCTTGTCATTACATATCTATCAATTCACTGACAACCCTGGACTGTTCTATAAGACTGTAATCCACTTTTCTTCTCATTTTCATACCTTTTTCAGTATTTAGCAACAGATACTAAGAAAGAAAGGAACAATTGATGAATATCTCAAAAGCCAAAAGAGTAAGCTTGCAACATATTTTTAAGGTATAGTATTTAATGGAACATGCCATTTATATTTTCATTTTCACTTCTTCTTTTCAAAAAGGTGATTTGTGTTTCTGTTTGGCAAAATCTCACTCCATATATTTACCCTTATTACTGGAAGATTTCTAGATGAATGATATCAGGATGTAGAGTTAATCATTATCTTGGGATCAATATAATCAGTATCAATAAGGATGGATACTGCTCCTTGCACGCCTTATATATAGGCAAAGGTAGAAACTTTTTTTGTAAGTTTTTGAGACTTCTGAAAGCAGAGAACATCTGTTCCCCCAACAAAGGAATAATTCAGTTTTGAGAGTTACAATATAGTTACACATTTATTCATGAGTGAAATGTTAACGCGATATAAGCAAATTATGAAAACGTTGGAATTTGTATGTTGAGAGATGGGCAGTATTGCTTATTATTGCAAACAATTGAGGTAAGTTTTAATTTAGAAATGTGGTTCTGTTGACAGGCATTTTACACTCTAGAAAAATTATCATGTTTGTATTTGGTAAATATGATGTGAAAAGTTAAAAAAGTAGAACAATCATATGTGCATATTGTACCAAGCATTTCATAATATCCCTGTAAGCTGTGGAAAATGTAGTATTGATTCCAGCAATATATTTCATTCTGGTATTAATATGACTCAATGCATGCCAAAGCAAGATTGTATCTGGAGATACAGTGAACTATCCAGAAGTCATTTAGGTGGTGACAGAAAGAATACCTTGCTGACTGTGTATCACTTATTCAGTGTGCTCTGGTAGTCGATGGGAAAACTAACCTATCTGTATGAATTCCCTAGTGCAGAAATCAGGATATCAATTCATTTTCTTCTTGTTTGTTTTTCTCTCTCTGGGAGAAGCAGTCTTACAAGCTTTGCTTCCTATCTGTAAATATAAAATTTTGAACAGGGCCCTGACTTAACACAGTTACTGTGAAAACCAGTCATGTCCTATTAATTAAGTTGGTTTGCACTGAAGACATACTTTGAACTCTATTTTTCTTTCTTTCTCTTTCATCTGTAGCAAAGATAATTCATTAAATCTTATCCACTGAATTAAACAAAAAACTTCTGAATTTGATAACTCAAATACCTGAAACACAGTTGTTAACACATGGTTTTGGTTTTTTTTTCCTAGCAGTGTACTATTAAATGCAAATATTTACTTATGAGTCTGTAAAAAGTCAGAATAGAAAAAGTGCCACTCAGTCCATTGTATATCGATTTTTTTTTTCTTTTTTAGTACTAAAACCTAAAGTATTCTTTACTGTTATGGCAGTCCGAGATACGCAAATCACTTGCAACTGCTTTGTGACAGATGGTAGAAATATTTAATATGCCTGTTTCCAGTTCGGTTTCTAAGTCCAATATATGTTGTTAAAAGATTGGAGGTTGGCCAGGAAGGAGTAAAGCTGCTTGTTTGTCTTGAAATAGCTGCTTTACTGTGGGTTGGGAGGGGTTCTTTGGAGGCACAAGGAAACAGTTTTGTCTCTGAAATCTTTTGATCATGACAAGGCTTGGAGAACCTGGGAGTGGATGTCTGTCATCAAAAATGCACGCTGAAAGACCTGAAATTTGCTAGGGACACTCGTATGGCAGGGAGTTAATTCATCCACGAAGAAAATTCTGAGGTGACAGAGGGCAGAAAACTTTTTGCACAGGGATTTGGTGAAGAGCACTTAACCCAGAAAGGCTCTAGAAGGTATTGGTCTGTTAGTTCTGGAGTAAAATATTTGTTCTTCAGAAACCAGGAGCTTCCTTTGTTCCCAAATCTTCAAACCTTTCTTGCCAACAGATTGGCATTCTCTCTGAGTAAAGTCTTACCCTAAGCTTGTTTATCATTTTAGTATTCCAAACACACAGTGGTGTGAGAGATAATAAACCTTCAGTCCTCCAGTCACTTTTGATGTTTTCACTTAAAATGGCAGAAGGGACGGGGGAGCAGCTGCCTCAGAAGAACTGCTGGACTTCGGCCCCAGACACAAAATTCCAGACTCCTGCTTTACATTAGCAGCAATATTTGGGATAAACAATAGATAACCACATCACAGGAGCCGTGAAACAAAACCTTTCGTGCAGACAAAAATATGGCCTCATTCTGTTTTTATCCACAGGGGAATTTGTGCTAATGTAATTTTAATCTTTTATTTGGAGAAGGTAACCAAATCTATTTATATCTCTTTTGCAGACTTAAATGTTTCAATACAAATGTGTTTGAAGAAGCTGCCTTCAGACTTAAGAAATTATAAATGTGCCATATACTCAATAGGGAAGAAAAAATCAGCAATGGGAATTTCAGGTTACAAATATAGCAACGGCTTTAACTTGGAGGAGATAAACCTCACTGGGAAAACACAGAAGAAATTTTCCAAATATACATCCTTAACTCTTGTACAAATCTGTTTCTCTTTTAGGAAATTGCCTCAGCAAATAGTGTTGGAGAAAACACAGTTTTGCTACAGGGCAAAAAAGAGTTACAAACTGAATCAAAATATTAATTTTGCAACTTCATAGACTAAAGCATTAAGAAGGAAAAAAATTGGGATAACAAGTACACTACATGCTTTCATGTTTGACTTTAAGAAGGAAATTATTCTTAACAGAGATGCCAATTCAAAGCCTTGGCAATCCACTAAATTACTTAAGTCCTCAGCAAAAAGCTTGTACACACTCTTACTGATCACATGCTACTTCTTTTCATAAATAAACTGGGAAGTCAATGGTTTTCATATACATGGAATTGTTCTGAGAGAAATAAAAGTTGTGGGTGTTTTGTCTTTTTTTTTTTTTTAATTTTGCCAGTGTTATTAATTTTCAGGAAAGTATAACCCTTTCTAATCTGAACTCCTTTCAGTTGAAGTGAATTATAAAAACTGATCGAAGATAATTTTGAAGTTTTATTGCTCTCACTGTCTTGATATAAAATCACCTTTGTTGACATATCAATAGTATGATCATAAGCTCTAACATTGTAACATGTAATAATCGTTTCATAATTTATTATATTACTTCTCTATACAGATAGAGAATGTAAATTTATGAGTGCAATAACACATCTCGGTACTGGAAAAACATTAATTTTTCTCATGCTTGTCATGTGTTTGTACAGTTATAGTTAGGTTTGTCACTTTTCATCATAAAACATGCTTTTCAGGGACTTATAACTGGTATATCAAATTGCTGCAGTCTTAAATTTCACTCAGGGTACACAGTCTTAGTGAGGGAGAGATTCATTTTACCTTTTTGATATGATTTTAGATATTATAGATACATTTGACAGTAACATAATGCAGGTACATAACAAACTCAAGTTTAAAAAAGTCCTGTGTTTTTTCAGAGCAATGGAGAATTACCACCCTTTATTTTGGAATCACCGGTAATGAAATGAACAGAGAATTTAGTGCCCAATGGAGACCTGGTTGTCTGGGATGATTGGAAGAAAAGGGTGAAAAAACTGAAGTCACAAATACTCAGCAGGGAAAGGAAGAGCCTGGAATTTGCAAGTTGAAATCGCCTGCTGAAGGCTAACCCATGGGTACTGTTCAAAAGGACAGCAAAAGCAGTGTCTGGAGTTAGTGAAAGCCTCAGCTGAAACATCGAGAGTCACTTGAGAAGCCAAACGCATGATCACTGAGGGCCATTGCCACAGCTCACAAAGAAGTCGGTAGCAGTTGTGGCCACAAGATTGAGGCAGAATATGCTATTCTGTCTTTTAAAACACATTTGGATAAAGAAAACTCTTTCTGCTTTTATGGCTGAAGAGTCACTGGAATGTCTGTGCCTAGATAAAAGAATTTTGGAAGGATTACCTTGCCATTTTTCCCAGATTTTTTCATATATTTTTTTTCCAAGTTTAACCCTGTCCTACAATAGTCTTTTAATAGCCCTATTGTATAGGATCCACTAACATCCACTAGTATATGCTAATATTTATGAATCATCATTCAGTGACATTTTATGGTGAATCTTTGTTCTTCTAAGTTCATAAACTGCCTTAGTTTCACAGAGGTTGTATTCATTAAAAAAAAAAGTGAGGCAGGGGAGTGCAGTTTAACTCATAAAAAAGGCTTAAGTGTCAAAAATCGCTTAACTTCTACCAAAATTCAAACAAATTTATTTTTCCACTAGCACTCTTTGTTCTCCTTAAGAAATTGCTGTTATAGGTCATTGAACTCTAACAAAATCTTCTTTCTGTTTTGTTTTATTTTTGGTTAGTTTTTTTAATAATTTATTTATTGCATTTATTTTGGATGTTAATTCTTTTAACAGTCTGCTTGGGTCAAATAAGAGTTATGTCTTGTTTTCTTCACTTGATGTTTAGTGATTTTTTTTTGAGCTTTCCGTATTGCCTCTGCCATCACCACAGTCAGCATTTAAATGCATGCATGTGCCATGGACACAGTTCATAGTTTTAAGGATCAATAACACCCTTCAACCTCAGACATGGTAGAACTTCAATTTTGTTTAAATAACCAAATAGAACTTTTTTCATCCAAAATTTTTCTCAATGAGAAGAAAGGCACTTCTAGGCTGCACCACACATATCGTTCAATTGCTTTATGTCTCCATGTGCAGTAAACCAAATGCATTCTAAATGCCTCAGATTTCCTGTGTATAAATCAAACAAATCTGCAGTCACACTTGGTGAATGCTGCCCGCCTGGGATGTTTCAGAGTGAACTGTGGTCTGGTTTCATTCTCTGACTTCATTAGCAGGAATTTTTCAGTGGCATCTCATGTACACATGCAGTAAGTCAGATCTCGGTGAGGGACTTTGCAGAGGTGAGATCACTGACTATACGGACAGAGAAAGAAAGTGAGAGGAGGCTGAACTGGGGGAAAAAAAATCCGTTGACACAGACTTTATGTTTTAACTAAAGCTACAGACTATTGAGAGAAACCTTAATTACCTATCAAATAGTTCAAATGTTCAAACAAGACCGAGGGAGCTGCTGACATCCTAGCAATTCCCAGCTAAATACCATGAGCATTAGTGTTGAATTGGCATTTGCAGAGCAATTGTGAGACCGCAAGTGAAAAGAATGTTGTACCTTCTAAGGCATAGCCATTTCTGTACAGAGTACCATTATCTGATTAAATTTAGGAATATTGACAGGCTGTCCTGAATGAATTAGTTTAGAAATGTGTTTGGCTCACTTTATTTAAAGCACTTTGTCTTAGATCTCTGGCAGTGTGGTACAGAGGAAACCTCAAATGCAACTTCAGATGACTAGGAAGGCTCCTTTTAAACAGGTGTTATCAAACATACCTTAAATTTTGTTAAGGTTTTCCCTTTTGTTAAGGGTTTCTAATTAAATGACTGAGTTCTTATATAGACTTCTCTCCAAGTTGAAAGCTTATTCACGTAACAACATAATAGGAAATTTTAGCATAAACGTACTGGAGGAACTTATATTTCCGGTTTTATACATCTGTGGGTTTGGGAGCCTAAAAAGGACATTAAAGGAGCTATTGCTTTCATCCTTTGTCAATGTATAAATATTCAGGTGACTGAAATATGGCAGTATAATTGGGTAGGAAGTCAAACTAATTCCTGCCAACTACAGTAGGTAGCATAGAAGTAAGAAAGTACAGAGACCTATTTATTTCCCTTAATTATCCATCTGGTGGTAAAATTCTTCTGTTTTATTTTTGCTAATTTAAAAATGGTTTGCCTGTGATGAAAGTCTCAGGATTGTCATCACTTTTTCATAGCTTTATATGTACTTGAATGTACTTGAATATGCACTTGAATCCATTTAAAATATTTAATTAGTTCTTTGACAAAATACACATGGGGTTTTTTTTCTGTCTCATTCCCTATCCAGCTATGTTTAAGGCTATATTTCATTCACCTGAATCTGGCATCTTAACTTTTAAGATCTATTCATTGCAATTATTGGAAATAAACAAGTGATATGTTAGTGACATAAATTGTCATTCAATTAAATTATTATGATTCTTTGGAAATATTTTTAACATTTCATTCTTTTTCATGGTTAGCTGCTTATCTACGAACTCACAGCTCTGGAAGAGGGAAGTATCTGTTTTTCTATATAAAATCTGATTCACTAAAGTTTGCATTTGCCTTCTGGTTTGTATGTAGAATACATAATTTTTCTATTTTCTATTTTGCTGTTGAAAAAGAGGCACTTGAGATTTAAATTTTAATTGTCTTTTTCAGGTTGACAGTATATGTAATACAAGCGAACTGTGAAATACTGTTCAAAACATCTCTATCAATTCAAATCCCTTTGTTTAAAAATAAGATATACTCAAAATTGAGGTACTTAGTTCTTAAGCAACTAAAAATCATACTTTAATATTCTGCTTTATTTTTCTCTTTCCCATGCACACATGCTTTCTACTTTAAAATAAACACAAACTATGGGAGCTTAATTAATGCATTATGCACTACAAATACATAGAAATAATTTAAAAAATAAATATTTGCATTCATTGTTTTTGTAATATCATAATTTCATTAATGTAATTTAGATATAAATAAAAACAAATTACTTATTTCTTTTTAATAATACTTCATGCAAGTGAAAACAAGTCTTTTGCATTATTGTTTTTGAAAATGTCCCAATATTAAAAATATCGGAGCTCTTCTTTTCTGTAAGATATCATTCAGTTCAGCACTTGGCTTCATGCTGTGAAGTACTTTTATCAATGACCAAAAATAAATCATAAAATCGTTACTGATGAAATTTGTAAATGGCTTGAAAATTGAGAGAGTAGTAAATAATAAAGAGGATGTATTACTCTACAAAGTTATCTGGATCATTTGACAAGCTGAACATAATCAAACAATATCTGGTTCAATACAGCAGAAAGGGAAGTCATGCATTTAGATGCAAATAAATTAAATTGTATTTACAAGGTGAAACACTCCAGCCTGGAAAACAGTGACACCTAGCAAAAGCTGGGCTAAGATCTAGCCTACCTAAGTTGGAGATGAGTCCTGGAAATTCAGCCTGAGTAGAATCAATCTTTACATAAGCACATGATCAAGTCACAACACCTACTTTTCAATTGTGCCTAATATTCAGATACAGAAACTGTCGAGCACCTTTATGGTTTTACTGATGGTTATTATTAATAATACGGATATTACCTGATTCTCACGTAATAGCCTTCTCACTGGAATATTCACCCAGAACTGCAAACTTTATTTTGGGCTCTTTATTCTGAGATTGGTTGAAGCTGTGGGCCTGACCAAAAGGCTACGAAGTATCTCAGGCAGGAGCGAGAGTCATGAGCAAAGAATGAGATCTGAAATAATATCAGACAAGAAGATTATCGTTGCTGAAAGCTGAGGAATTAGTTTTCTGGTTCCGGATCTCATGATTGGCTCTACTTTTTATACAAGGTATGAAATGCATTGAATTTTCAGACAGTAAATTTTTAAATCCAGTGCTTACAATTACAGAGTGAAGTTGGATGCTTTCTTGAGTTCACTCTATCAGTCACATGGTGGAAATGGTCAAGGACATAGAGGCTGTGCAATTTTTTTGTTTGGTCCTCCTAGTGAAATGAAAAGGCTTGAGAAAGAATGAACAAATTCTGTGGGTCAAAATCAGTTTGTTGGACTCGTGTTGATAGCAGGGAATGGCTTTTACAATCATGGATCCCTCTCTACGTATCAAGGGCTACTTAGAATAGGTGGGATCCACTTGACAAAAGTGTAAAAGGTCTTCCAAACCAGCAAACACACAATAAGAGGGAGAACGGTTAGTTATCATTGTTTGTCCCTTCCTTAGTAAAAGAAATGTGTACTGGCTTTAGAAAGTGACTGATTCTGGAAAGTGAGCAGGTCCTGCTACACAGGAAATTTCACTAGATAACAAACTGCCTTCTTCTCTCCTCAGAAGTTGCTCACTCTATAAATTTTTCCCTGTGTTTTTTTAAGATAGCTTCAGAAACATAAGCTGTTTGAATTAATTTGAAAAATGAACTTGAATGAACTCATTTTGGCAAATTTTGCCTCTACGTCTGTGGGAGTTGCAGTTTTCCAGAGAATGGCAATCCCAGAGTGATCATTTATCACATAGGCACTTTAGAAGACCTCTCTTTTACTGTAAAGAAACATGAATAGCTATGAAATATTTTAAATAGGTGAATTATATTAAATATTTTCTAGCAAATCAAGTATTTGAGAAAATTTTTTTAAAAGCAGATCACTGCATTACAAACTACATATAATCTAACACATACTAAAGACGTTTTTAATTTTTTAAATTTTTTTTTGTCTCTGGGAAAAAAAAAAATCTTCTTCTATTCTCTTTTGTAGTGTTTGCTTACCTGTGGTTGCACTGAGGTAAACTAAAAACTAAAAGACAAAAAGCTTTCCTGTTATAGATCAGACACAGAAGTGTGTAAACCATTCACTCTTTACCAGAAAGTACATTAAATGTCCTTTTTCCTATCCAAGATTTAGGTTTATTATGTCATACAGAAGTGATAAAATGTTTCATAAGGTATTGGAGTAAAATCTTAAAGCTGCTGCTGCAATTAACATTGATTATGCTACACATTGTGTAGATTTATATAAAGCTGAAGATAATCTAAATACTGAGATTAATTTTACTATGATTAATTTTTAAATAATATTACACTGATTTTCAGGTCTGTAAACCAGTGGATCTCCATGACTTTTAGTAAAGCTTACTGAATATTTCTGCCTAAGACTCTGGTCTTCGCTCTGTATGGAAGTCCATAAAGTTCCTTTCAAAAAAAACCCCAAAACTAAACAAAATAAAACAAAACAAAACCAAATCACCAAAAAAAAAAGGCCGAAAAACAAATGAAAAAAACCCACAAAAAATGCACCATACTGTATATTTTATGTTCTAACCTTCATAACTTATCCTGGTTTTCTGTTGTTTCCTTTCTCTACATAATACCATTTTTAAAAAAATAAAACACTTTTGCCCCCCAAGAAATTTTAAGTAGTTTGTTTTTGTGAGAATTAGACAGGAAAATATAAATATTATTGAAATATTTATAATATTATAAAAATGTAATTAATATTTTAGATAAACCTAATGTATTTTTTATGGCCATGGCTAGCTATCTATATACAAGGCAAACTGTTCACATTAAAATTAGATGCCATACTCCCCATGACTGTGTCATACTCCTTTGGATTGAAATATTAAGTTTCAGTACTTTTTTTTTTTTGCATATTACTCACCAAAATAAAATTTTTAAAATTCATAACAGTTCAGATTTTACTTCTGTACTTCTTATTTTCTTTTGTTATTTTTTGCCTGAATTTTCTTGATGTTTTGAATGTTTGTATATGCCTAGGTACGTATCAGTCAGATCTGAACCTTAGCACAGGTCTATTGGATAGACATTAAGACTTATGCAGGTAACTAAAGGTAGTGATGCTTTTAAGTTCCTTCCGAAACAAGGTGGTTGTTTTGCTACAATTTATGCAAATGTTTAAATAAAATAAATGGATGCCACATATTTAAAAACTGTGATGGTTAAAATCCATTCTTCTGGGAAACAGTATCTGTTTAGAAATATGGTTACCTTGAAATAAATCTTGGTTAATTTATATATCTCAAGGTCAAATAGCATTTCAAGATGGGGGCTATGAGACATGGCAGGGAAAGCAGTCAGATGTAAACTTCCACACTTGTGCTCTTTGCTTAAACAGATGTTTTTCTACAAGTAGCCTACGATTTCTGTGGATGAAAGCACGAAGTGGCCAAAGAGACAGAGATCAGGCTCTTAATATACCATTATAAAATCTATAGAATAAGTGTTAGAACTATCAGTAGTGTTTTGATCTTTGTATTGTTATGATGGAAACTATCACTACACCTGATTGGAATTCAGTTACTAATTTCAGCCAAAATATTAGTGACAAAGGAGCTCAGGATTTCAAAACATGCTGGTATACTCTATTTCCAAAATTCTCTAACAGACATTGTAGAAACTCCATTTTATTTACCTTACAAAAATGTCAGTTTTTTGTTTACCTTAAATATTTTTCTTTTTCAGGTTCACTCACACTTGAGCAAAAAGTATCCAAAACAGAGAAAAAGGAATCCAAAAATTAAACAGATTCTTTCATATAGAGTAGGAGGAGATGTTTGAAATACCTATTTTTGCATTTCTTTCAGTTTCTTTATGGTTGTGCTGGATTCAAAGTAAACCAGCAGGGGAAATTAACCCCACACAAATACCTTGTGAGAGATTTTAGGTCAGAGTTGTAATTTTAATAGAAATGTTATAATAAATGCGGTAACACAGAAACAAAACTGGCTTAAAACCACAAGGTCAGAGTACAACCTGTGAAAGGTCTGGAACTGTGGGGTTTGCCTTCTTTGCTGGGTACCCAGTGGTAGTTCGAAGTCCTCAGAACTGTCCTATTATCTGGTGGTTCTTCGGTGGTATCTGCCCCTGGGCGGGGATTTCCACCATGGAAATGATGTAATCCTATGAGTCATAGGATGTTTCTGGAGTTCTATTCGTCTGTGCTTATCCAGTTTGGTAATGGGCCATTAGCAGAGATAATCCTCTCAGGATGGGTAGTGCTTCAGTTTCCCGGGGGAGTTATCACAGTTGAGGTAAGAAACACTACCCCACCTCACATGATCTGCCTCTCCTCAGCTCATAGCCTGAGGGACCAGGTGTGTACCCAGCTACTGTGAATGACCTATTGATGTGGATGATGATAGAATATATACTTGGTTATACCCAGGACAATGGTCCAAACCCTGATATATATCTATTTCAGTTCTCCTGGCCACTTTTTTTTATTTTACAGGTCTTTAATTTGGCCTAAGCAGTGAATTTTAAATGAATCCATTGTTTACATCACTTAATCCTGGAATTCAAACCTTAGCTTTCAGACTTGTTGCTTGTCATGAATGTTTATTACATGCTCTTTTCTTTACTACAGTCATATTGCATTTCATTTCCAAAGATTTATAGGAAGATTTCTTTTTTTAAGTATTCACAAATACTGCAGTTGTAATCACACCTGATTAGTTAGTTGAGTGCCAACTACTTTATGTGGGAACAACTGTATAATGTGAGAGCAATTATGTGATTAGTTTATTTCTTCCAAGCTTAAGCATTATCAAGAGACCAAAAACTACAGGTTATGAGGTTGGGGTTTTTTTTCAGCAACTTCATATGTTGCCACCATGTGATATTAACTATTTTACCATGTTGTTAAGCAATTGATTGTGCTGGATTCTGAAATCGGAGTAAAACTTTTTTGGAACAACATAATTTTTTTTCCTGATGTGTGCTGGCCTTATGGTAAATCCTATGGCTGTCTATGCTGCAAGTGGTGCAGAGTTTTCCCAGTGTATCAGAGAAAGAGTTAGCTTTAGACATATACTGAGTATAGTCATTTTACCAGAGCTGCAGCAAGCCAATTCCTCCTACCTTTGAGAAAATTTCTTATGGTGCTGTATAAGGCTGACACTTCAATGCTGTTTTAGGATCTGAGCTAGCATCTCCCTATGACAGTGTGTCACTTCAGATAGAGCTTTAGGCTGGCTGAGAGCTGGTTAGGGGATTTCCCACACTGCGTTACATTACGCAGTGTATTCATGACCATAAATGATTTTTTTATCAGTTTCATTAATATTTTATACTGGCGGTATGCATACTGATACCCACTGGTGTCAGTGAAAGTTTTGGTAAAGACTTGAAAACAGACTATTGGCTTTAAGATCCCATAAAATATTGCTTTCTTCTTTACCTTTATCATGTTACTTACCTAGGTAAAGCAAGAAAAAAACCCCAGAGGATCGCACAAGTGATTTTCCATGATTCTGTGTCACTGTGTCTGAAAGTTATAACAAAAAAAATAGATGCATCTCTAATTACAGTAGCATAAAAAGCAGACAAATTTTCAAAAGCTACTTGTGGGATCCTAATTATAACTGAACTCTCAAAAACCCCACAATATTTAGTTTTTGAGATGTGAGCTATTAAGAACTAGCTCAAATTTCCCAGTTTTCACTTGTATCAATTTCTAAAAGCCTTTTTCATTATGTCTGATTGGTTGAGTCACATCTTGCAGTTGAAAAAAAGCCACCCCAACTAGTTTTCTGTTCAGTTTTAGTGACAAGCACATACTTGAAGTACATATCAGACTGAAAATATCTTATTGATTTGAATTAACAAGGCTGGCACTATTTTCCCAGAATTTATAAATACCACAGAAATGCTCTTTTGGGTCAATGTAGAAACAATTTTGGTACAGTAAGTGTTACAACTTACTGTAACACTGTAACTGACAGCCATAATGTGTTGCTCTGCTTTCATTCCTGTTATTTTCTATCTATGTTGCTGACATTAGCAATTTCATGAGATGCAACTGAACAAACTTTCACGAATGGGGAAGGAATTTTACCTTAAGCTTGTAGTACTGCTATCACAAAAAGGATGAAACATCTGTAAAACAAATCCTCTCTGTTCTGTGAGTGTTCCACGAAAAAGATGAAAAATTAGGCTCTTTGGAATACTCTTTGGTAATCTTTGCCTCACTAAACTTTTGAAACTTTTTAACAGTTACCTTGTAAGGAGCAGGTACAAACCTACTTAAGGTTCAATGAAATAAGATGAATTGATAATGAAAGCCAAACAGAATTATCTGTTGCAATGTCCAGCAAACAGTGATCACATAATTTTACCCACTATATGAATAACCAGTTAGCATAAATCAGCTTAGTAACAATTATTCCAATGAATAGCAATGATTAATCTCAGTTTTTGATTAGTCTATATATTTGTAGTAATTTATTTATATATTGTGGGTTTTTTTCTTTTTATTTGTATCAACTTTAGTCACAGTAAATGGATTTAAAAACATAAATAATAATAAAATTGCTTAACTCTTAGTGGTTCCTCTACTCCAATTCTGGCGTTCAAAATTCATATTTAAGAATGAGTTACTAATCCTAAAAGTTAATTATAAGTTATGAAAGGAAATATCTACAACCATTTTAAGATGAGAATCTAAGGAGACATAAATGTTTCCTTGATTATAATTTTTTTCTATATATTTTCAAGACACAAAGGAAAGGATACTTAGAACTGTTGCCTATTCAGAGTCATATGGAGACCAGTGATGAGTGGCATATCTCAGGAGTCTATATTGGGCCCAGAGCTATTTGACATCTTTGTTGGTGACATGGACAGTGGGATTAAATGCAGCCTCATCAAGTTTGCTGACAACACCAAGCTGTGTCATGTTACTGAATTTTCTATCATCTCTTTTCCGGGACAGAGACAAACCAAGCATGCACCAGTCACTTGAGCTTTCCCCAAGTAGACCTGAAATTCAGCAATGTTTTGTCACTTGTTTCATCAGTAGTCAACAGAAATTAATGTTGACATTTGAAAACTGATATTGTGAGCGAAAAAAAATCAAATTCCCTTTATAGTTATGTCCTTCATTTCCAGTACGGGTCTATGTAATTGTTTTACACAATTCAAAAACCAGAACAGAGGGAATAAAATCCACCTAAACAGCCTTAAATCCATAGGTTTAAATAAAAGCTGTGTCCATGACAAATATCCACACACATACAGAGCTCTCTCATTTATGTCAGTGATCAATGAGAAAAGTTCAGCAGGCAAAGAAGTTATATTGATGCCTGGCTAAATAAAAAAAAGAACTTCTTGTGTCACTAACTCCTACACTCATTCATTGTATCAGCTGAAGACAGGCAGCAGACTTGGTACACATTTAATAAATACACGCTATTGAGTTTGTGTGCTATTACATTTCTAGTGCAGTAGAGATAAGACAGAGTATGAAACATTTTAATGCAAATATGTGACCAGTCAGGTTTGCAATAAAGAAGGACAGAAACAAATAGTGTTTCATTGTACCTTGTGTTTCATTGAACCTTCTCGTAGTAACTTTAATGTAAAAATCTATAAATAATAAAAAACCTAAAGGACATATACTGTACCTGATCTCAAATTAAGAGATATTTCCACCACTATAGAACATTGTCAAAAGACAATGGTCTCCGGCTACCAAACATCGTAAACACTGGGGTGAAGCCAAGAAATTTATTTTCTAACATCGATCTTCTGACAAAATTCTATTACAATGACTTTATTTCTAATACACCAAATGATAGATGCATATATAATAACATTATGTGATGGATGTTGATGCAGTAAATTGACAGCAACTTACACCGCTATCACTGCCCTACTACGTATGGATTGGCTACAACTCAGATATATTGTGCCTTTCATGCATTGAGAGACTGATCTACCAACAGAAGAAGCATTTTATCTGTTTTATTATCCTTTGTTTTGATAATTAGTAGACCTTTTTTACACTATTTGAAGTAATTTTTTTGCTAATTAATATTTCTGTTTAAAGATTGAATAGCATAGATTACTCAGCTACCTGTTTTAAAGTACCATCTATCTTTGCAGGCTGTTCAATAACTGAACACAGTGTGAGAAAGTGGGAAAACCACAAACTGAAATGCACCATTTTTGGAACAAATGAGCAGGGAATAAGAGGAAAGAAAATAATCTAGGTAGACTACAACTCAACTCATTGCATATGTCCTTTTGTACAGGATTGCTGATAGGGAAGGACTTAATTTTCTTGTATTACCAGAGTACAGGAATATCAGGCTATGATTTGGAGACTGACAATTCCTGAGTTTCCTCCTTCCTAGTGTGTAGTGGAACAAAAGGTACTCACCATTATTTGTGTAATATTGCTGTAATCCTCACTGATTTCAGTAAGATTTTATATCCATGAAACAAAACCAAACCAAACCACCAGAATCTGAGGGGTTTTATGTCAAGTTTTGCATCAGTTTTAATCCTGCAGACTACCATGGAAGGACATAGAAAGTGATGGCATAATGTTTGATGACAGTAATTTTTAACAAAAGATTTTTAAGAAAAGTATTAAGTTTTTTATAAAATACACATTCCAATTTAAGGAGTAGAAATTCAGGATAGACAATACTGAAATAGTATGGTAAACTTGAGAGTAATGGGAATGGTATTAAACACATTTTTTAGTTATTAATGGTACTTAAACCAGTATCTCCTCTTCTCACAAGCGCTAATTAATTTCTGATCATGATATTCTGTAAAGATAAACTTTTGCACATATTTAATAAAAGGAAATGAAGATCAGTTATTAATATCACTCGATTCATCTCAATACAATGACTAAGATAAAGCTTTCAATACAGAGATAAGTACCAGAAGTGGCACAATTGCTGCAGCTACTATTAGACAACTTAAACATCAAACATTTAGTGAACATTTCAGAAGCGTAGGCTGAGTACCATGGCACATGACTTCTGACAAATCTCCTCATGGTAGTCCCTTCCACAAGCTCCACAGAATGCCTCATTCCATTTTTGGACATTGTAATTACCCAGAAAAAGAGATGTTTTTTTACCTGATTGCTTTTAAGTGTATACATCTTTTTGTACACCTCTGTAGCTATAAATAGTGACTATTTTCTACTGAAAAATCCCTTGAACCAAAAAAGAGAATGTTATTTTTTTTCCCTCTTCTTCTTGTCTCTGTGAGGAGGCCTTAATGTTAGTTCTTAGTCCCTAAGGTGGACTGACATAGATCAGCTTTGTTAGACTCTGTGGAATCCTAATTACTTTTATGAAAGGTTTAGTTAACGGACATCATTAAGAATGATAGGAAGAAGTAATCTTTTGACTGATGTATGCAATGTATGGTATAAATGTGGTGAATTTCTATACAGGGCATCTCATTGTTTATTTCCTGGTCTTACTGCTTACAATTTGAATATGTTGAATACTATAAAGGCATTTAAAGACAGTAGGATAACCTCACCAAAAGAAATTTTAAGAAATAAAGGCATATTCAAAGGGATCATATTGAAGTCTTTCAGAACACAAAACTCCCACAGCGACTTCAACAGCAGTTGTCTGTGTTGAATAGCTGGTTGTTTGGAATCACAAAATTTGCTCTGGCTTATAATCAGTTTTTTCCCAGCTATAGCAGTAGATGTTAAAAACTCAGTGTTTCTTAGCTTGTGTGATTTCCTGTTCATTTTAGTAGTAGCATATCCTATGCTTAGAGTCAGAACTACCACAATGAATGTGACTATTATGAGCAGTAAGTAGTTTACACTTCCTCAAATACTACACATAAATATATTATTGCATCTATAACCAAGAAGAATGTTTTTAATAGATTACTTTTAATTGAGTCTAGAATATTTGCTACTATAATCATCTGTGAGCCTTTGTAGATGCAGACTAGAGGACCACATGCCAGACGTGAGACTTAAACACAGAGAACATGCAGATAAAATTGGTTTATATGCAGAGAGCAGAGGATAGATCAAGTAAACTTTCATGCAGAGGTTTGGGAGGAAATGTGTGGTAGGAAAGTTGATGTGAGTGATGTGGTATGATAGCTCACAATTGACTGAAAAACACAGTTTGGGGGTTCCAAGGTGAAATGAAACTGGGGATCAGAAGCTGGATTCATTTGTGCAAAATGGCATGGCTGCGGGCACTCTTAGATTTCTATGGATCTGAGGAACTGAATCCATATGTTAACAAAGTCAATGATAATAGCCATGATTGCATTTGGTGGATGCAGGAATAAGTGTCATGAGAAGGAGCAAAATCTTTTGACTCACTTCAGCTGTAACAAGCACAGAGAGACCAGGTAGACATGGACAAGGAGACCTGTTTTATCTTTAAGAGCCAGAAATTTATAAGTGAATGTTCATAGTCAGCTCAATAGTTTATCTGCTGTAGCCATTGCCAGCTCCATCCTGAAGGACACACTGGGAAATGACAAGCTTACTAATATTTTAGAGAGAATGTTACTCTTGAGTGACCACATATTCATACACAGTTTGGGGATTTTTTACTCAATACTACTCAACCTATATGCTTTTGTCTTTTGCTATTACCATTTTGCACCATTTTTCAGCAGTAACAGAACTTCTAGAATTTGTTATGGAAATCCTGTGTAAAAACACAAAAAAGAAATGCCTATAAGTTGGCTTTTCATAGTTCCAAATGCAGCTCTGAAATGTATTTAACTAACCATATATTGACTGTTGGCTACTTTGGACCCAAAAATTTAGAAGGGATATATGAAATTTCAAAACAAGGGCTCCTAAATCACAATATTCTGGTACAATATAATAATTAATATATCATTAAATGTGTAATCTAAAACCATAGATATGACAATTAAGAATCAGAAAAAGGAAGAAATAACATAGAGATATAAAGTGTATATACTTAAGTGTATGTCTTGTCTGATTATTTCTCTGGATTTCTTTTGAATTAAGAATATTTCATAGCTTATAAACAGATATTTAAAAATGCACATGTTCAACAAGACTATCATAATAACTTATTCCATTCACAAAAACTGTCTTATAATTTTTAAATATTCAGAGGATTTTATATATTTGAAATAGGTGTACTGGAGATGGACATCAACTATAACTATATCTGGGTATGCTGAGTGTTTGAACTAGATTGGAAATGTAAGACACTGACCCTGTAGAAGGACTTAGTTATACCATAAATCTGATAGTAAGTGCAATAAAAAAACAAGCTTATTTGAAATGGAATTATTAATTTAGAGGAGCAGAATGAGTAATGAATTCCAAATCTGTATTTTAAATCCAAAATTACATTAATTTTAAGTAAGTTAATTATTTTTACTGGACTAATTTGTTGCAATTGAAGAACTATGAAGGCGTACAACTGACTAGTCCAAACTATTTAACACTATCTTATTATTAGGCATATTAAAAATCGTATTGTTAAATATGATCACTACTCAGTACGGGTAAGGACTACTGATTTTCACCTATATCTCTTAAAGGTAAGTGAGGCTGAAAGCTGATCTTTCATTCAGATCGCTGAAATGAATTAGAAAAGACTTTCTGAATGAAAAAAAATTATATATATATTTTTTAAAATAAGTAAAGAATAACTAACTGTCCACATGGAATCTTGCATCTTGGCCATATTGGTTATTCAGAGTTACTTATGGGAGAACAGAAAAAGAAATAGCATACTAATTTCTGAAAAATTATGATGTTGCTCTTATTTGGTATACAGAACCCACAGACAAATTTAGATTGTCTTCATCCTGATTTAAGATTACATTTCTCATCAAAACCATGTATTGATGTTGAGCATATGGACTTTTCATGACAGAACAAAAAAGTGAATACTGGGAAATCAAGACACTTCTATGATTTATGTCGACAGTTTTTCCCATTTTTGTGAATCAGCAGATAAAATTTGCAGAGGGAGTCGGCACTTTTTTCCCCTCGTTTTTTATGTGAGGAACTGAGTCTTCAAGCTAAAGAATATCTCCTATATGCTTCCTCTCTGGATAAATTAGTATTTCAGCTTTTCTAATATATGAAGTGAAGAAGTTCTATCACAAAGAAACAGGTAATTCAAAATGCTCTTTACTATATTAGACAACTTTGGTGCATGTTGAGAAACCCAAAACTTAAAAGAACTTCTCAGCCAAATCAAAGGCAAAAATTGGCTTATATTGTCTCATATCTTTGGAAAGCATCTTGTAGTGTATCCTGGACACAGTCTGAGATGTTAGGCAAAAGAAGCAGACCAAGACAATAATTTCTTCCTCCAGCTCTGTGAATTCAATTTTGGGGTAGGATCAGAGAAATCCAGCTTAAGCAAATTGAATTTACTGAATTCAATTGGAATTAGGAAACAGTTTAAAGTTTGTACACACAACAGCAATTTCTGTACATATTTGAAGTCTGGCATTGGTAGACCTTGCCTGCCCTTTCCGATTTTGCTTCCTTTTGCTGAAATGTCAAAGACAGCTTTTGGAAAGGCCTATGACTTTAGCATGGTTCATGAAAGTATTCTCAAATTAAAGTGCATTTCCTTTGCAGTTGCAGCTGAAAATAATATTCTATTTTGTTTGTTCTTTGGCATTCCACATTGCTGTATATTATTATTAGCATATATTTATTAATAATTATTATAAGTATATAATAATTATTAACTATTCTTTCCTTGAAGCCTGGATAGCTTCATTTTGTCAAAGAGCTTAAATAAGCAACACAGTACTAATGAAACAAAAATTTGACCCCTCCAGTAAGAAAGTAAAAACCAAGAACATTCTATTGTTCTTTTCCATGGAAAAAAGTTTGCTTCACAAAAATACCCAATATAAAACAGTGCTTTTGTTGCATGTACTGTACCCATCATTGCATAGTAGCACAAGCACATATAGCTATCCAAAATATCGGTATTGAACTAGTTTTAATTAAAGTTCTTGTTAAACAAAGCATCAAACAATAGCTCTTTTACTTCACAAGCATTAGATTAGTTTCAAAGGGAATTACCAAGGCACTCATAATTTAAAGGTGAATTCACAGTTTACTGTGTGTTAGTACAACCATTCACTATGAGCATGGCTTTGTCTTCTGGCTCTGTAATGTAAATCTTTCTTCTCTTGGGCTGCATTTTGTTTTAATTATTAAAAAAAAAAAAAAATGTTGCTCAACATAGACTTCTCGAGAAAACAAATAACATTGTAACCTTTGGATAATTCTTTACGTCCTTTGTGGGGTTTCATTTCCTTTGAAGTCTATTCAGTTCAAGTATTGCTGCTGACAGTTAAAACATGGTACAGCTCTGATCAGAACAGCTTACCAGCCAACCTTTCATATTCTGTTCCCCTTATTATCCTGATACTTGTCGTCATGTTTTTCCCATATCCTTTTCACAGTTGCCTATTCTGTGTACAGCTACGCGCATTGTTACATCACTGTGCTTCATTCAGCAGCCCGGCCACAATAGTTTGGCCCTCAAAGGGAAAATAATGGTTGTAACATTTATGTCCATTTGGTTAAGCCATTTACTATTATATTTGGTGGTTTATAGAAGAGATGAAAGCCAGGGGAAAATACTATGAAGACGGAATAGACAAAATGTCCGTGTGCTGTGACAGGCCTTCAAAGGAAGGCGACAAACCAGGGGGATCATTTTGCTGATTATAGTGTACTCCAAATGTCATTGTGAAACACCTCTAATCACTAAGTCTCGTACCTTGCACGTAGCAAAGTGATAAAAATATCTCATATTATAAGATTAGATAAAAGCACAGCATGCAAAAAGTACAGTATTTTATTAGGTTTATTAAGTTTACCTATATCAGCAGCTTAAAAAAAATCTTTTCATAAAGGCTTATTAGTCTTCAGCTCCCATTTTCCCTTTCATTATGAGGAACAATGTCTCTTTGGAGAAAGACATGAAAGAATGATTGTTCCTGGCCGTGCACTGGCATATCCCATCTCACAGTACTTGGTCCAATCCAGTGCACACAAGGAAAAAGGAAGTGGAGAGAAAACCAGGATTGTGTGTGTTTAAATATGTGTGCGTAAGTAAGGGGCAGCAATGCGACTTGTAGCTAGAAATCTCAGAAAACACAATACTCTGTTTCTATAATGCAGGTATAAACATATGTTTCAATAAAATTATCATTAAAAGAGCTTTGTTATAGAATAAATGAGAAGGAAGGTAATATCTACTTACGGTGTCCTAAAATTGAGAATTTCCCACAAATTTATAATCTGTTTTCATTACCTATAAATGCTGGAAGTCTGTATACTGTAAGAGATGGGATTAAAAACAGAAGGGTACAGTAAGCAGAGCTTTTTTCTCTTTCACAGATATGTGTCTCTGATCATGTCCATGGCCCTCCTCTGGACTTGCTCTAGCAGGTTCACATCCTTCTTGTGTTGGGGGCCCCAGAACTGAATGTGGTAATCCAGGTGGGATTTCATGAGAACAGAGGGGAAGAATCATCTCCCTTTACCTGCTGGTCTTGCTACTTTTGATGCAGCCCAGGATATATTTGTCTCTCTAGGCTTTTGTTAAGCTTCTTATTCACCAACACCCCAAGTCCTTCTCAGGACTGCTCTCAATCCATTCCTTTATTAGCAAAAGAGGTTAGTTTGTAACAAGAAAGGTTACCCAACATCTGGAACTTCTGAGAGACAGTGGAACTATTAAAATTATATTATCCAGAGCATGCTGTGATTTTTCTATGAGGCACTGTAACTCACGAAAGCATAACAACAGTGGCTGGACCAGACAAGAGTTTTGTTGACGAAGCACGGCCATGACCAGGAGATTTTAAGACCAGTTTGTTCAGTTTCATAGCCCTTCTGAAGAAAGATCTTTGATAGACAATTTCCATTGTGAGTCTGGATTTTAGGGTATATCTCTTCTGATTAAATCTCCCTGTGTACAAATAACTCCCTGTTGCTATATGCAGGAGCTAGGATTTATCCCTTGAAAGGAGCTAAAGGTTAAAGTCTTATGAATAGAAACTACTTGAAAAAGTATCTCGAAGGGCTTCTTTTTTGTATTGTGTTCCAAGTAAGGATTTCAAACAGGTAAATATTATTTTCTTATGGTTAATATGCTGGTAAGTATGAAGTCAGCTAGTGTGTTAATATCAGTCTTAAGATCTTTATACTATAGAAATTATAGGGAAAAGTACCATAAGGAAAAAGTATACTTCTCCTCTCCTCTCCTCAGTGGGTTTTTCTTTACACTAGGTTTTCTGGGACTTAAAAACAACATTAACGGCACAAACAAGGAAGCACCCCACATTCCTGAAAAGACAAGAATGAAGTCTTTTAAATGGATTCAGATAATTATGTCATAATTATGTCAACTATCTCTTTTGCTTTTGCTTGAGATAATTGTGACAGAACTGGGTGTTTACAGTAATCTAGTAATTGCCACAGCTACCACCTCTGAACATGCCCTTTGAAACAAAAGCAATATTGTTTTTAACTGAGTTCAGTGGGCTACAGGTCACGCTAAATATTGATAGAAACTGTTGGAACTCATTCTCAACCTAGCCACAATGCTCAGCACATAGCAGAAGTGACTCCTAGCTGCCCAATTGGAAAAATAAGGTACTAAGTGAATAATACCATGGTGTTATCTGACATAATAAATGCTTAAGACAAGTGCTGCAAAAATTAACTTGGAATTCAAAGATCCAAGAGTCACGCATTTATTTTCTTTTCTTTTTTCATTTTTTTACTTGCATCCATCTTGTTAATTAGTAAAAAATTAATGGCAATTAGAGAAAAGAGGTTTATCTCCATAGGTTTGCTAGTAAGAATACTGGTCTCCAACCTATTCCATGTGGTTTTCGATAAAGTATACTATCCACTTGGAGAAATCCTATCATTTGTGTCAGATGTGTAGCATTTCAGAAATATGCCTTTCTGCCCTGCAGTCTCTATGGAAACATTGTCATTCAAACAAAGCACCTGCTTAATCAATAACATTAGATCAAAGTAAAACCCAAATTAAATATTATGAAGAGTTGCAACAAGATACAAAAAATGAAATAAATGTGTGTAATTTTCCCATCTTTAAAGGGTAGCTCTGGAAGCAGTAATTTCTTCAGGAGTTGTCAATCTGCCAAAATCACTTCTAGCTTTCTTGCCATGTATTTGCGAGGGTTTTATTTCTTCATAGAATCAATGAATGTGATATTATACGGTGTGTATGTTATGGCCTGAATTTAAAAATGTTCCATCCTCTGCCTACTTCAGAGAATATGAACTTGAAAAGAGTTGTCCTTTAACACCAACATGCCCTTGAACATGCAAGAATCAGAATCGTGAGGATGGAAAAGACCTCCAAGATCATCTAGTTCAGTCATAAACCTAACACTGCCAAGTCCACGTCTAAACCACATCCTTAAGTGACAACTCTACATGTCTTTTAAATACTCCAGAGATGGTGATTCCACCACTTCTCTCGACGGCCTGTTCCAATGCTTGACAACCCTTTTGACTAAGAAATGTTTCACAGACTCATAGAATACACTGAGTTGGAAGGAATCCATGAGGATCCAACTCCTGGCCATGCACAGAACCATCCCCAAGAGTCACACCATTTGCCTGAGAGTATTGTCCAAAAGCTTCTTGAACTCTGTCTGGAGTTTGACCTACCAAACATAATGTCAACTACAGAAAACTCTCCTGGAGGTTCCTAGTGACACATTTTGACCTTGGGATTCGCCATAACTGATTAAAGGTATTCAGCAAGAAATACCAAGAAACACATATTTTGTGACTGAATGCAGTGAAGATGGGAATATGACATTACTGTGATTTAGGGCTAATTTGTACAATATTGAAAATGATTGTTTCTCTCACCTGTCTTCTACTTAGACATCCAATAAAGTCTTTAGTTTCCCTAGTCTTAATATGTGAAATATATGAAAGTCAAATATTTTAAAATGAGCAATTAGGTACATGATTTATTTTTTAATAATTTTTCCTGAGAAAAAATAGGGACTAACTGTTGTATAGAGGTGTACTGGGCTGACCTTCTGTGGTTGCCAGAGGCACACCAATTGCTCTTTCACTTTCACTCAAAGAACAAAATACAGTGAAAAAGCTCATGGGTTGATATAAAGACGGGGAGTTCCCATAGCAATTACCACAACTAGCAAAACAAATTCCAGTTGTAGAAAATGATTTAATTTATTACCATTTAATATGCTGAGAAACAAAACCAAATTAAACCAATGTCTTTCCCCCACCTCTCTTTTTCCCAGGCTCAGCTTCATTTTTTCATTCCCACTTTCTCTTCCCTGTGCCTCCACAAAGCGCTGCAAGGAGCATGGGGAATGGAGGGCTTTGGTCAGTTCATAACCCCACTGCGGCTAGTTGTCTCTGCCTCTCCTTTCTCCTTACAGTATACCCCTTCTCTGGCATGGGTCCTGCCCCAGGGCCATAATTCCTTCAAGAAATATCCACCTTCTCTGGTGTGGTTAATACCAAGACTACTGCTATACTGGGCTGCATTAGTCAAAGTGTTGCCATCAGGCTGAGGGTGGTGATCCTTCCTGACTACTAAGCACTGGTTAGGTCACACCTGGAGTACTGTGTCCCATTGCAGGTTCCTCAGTACAAGAGAGACATGGGCATATTGGAGAGAGCCCAAAGAAGGGCCACAAAGATGGTTAAGTGTTTGGAACAGCTCACCTATGTAGAAAGGCTGAGGATACTGGGACTGTTTAACCTGAAGGAGAGCAGGTTCAGCAAGGATTTCATCAATGCACATGAATACCTTCAGGGATTGTGCAAAGACAGAGCCAGGCCCCTTTCAGTGGTGCCCAGTGACAGGACCAGAGGCACTGGTCACAGACTGAAACACAGAAAGCTCCTTCTGAATGTCAGCAAACACTGTGAAGGTGACTGATCACTGGCACAGGGTGCCCTGAGAGGCTGAAAAATCTTCCACTTTGGAAATACTTGCTTAGGCATTGTCCTGGGCACCCAGCTCTGTCTCAGCAGAGGAGTTGGAGCAGATGACCTCCAGAAGTATCATCCAACCTCAGCCACTCTGTGTTTCTGTGAAAGTTCCAAATCCAGCTTGTTCTCTTCTGACATTGAGGAGGACATCCATTATTTTCACCTGTGTGATTTTAGTGTTCAGCATTTGGTGCTCTGCTTAGGAAATCTTCACGGATAGGGTCTTAGCAGATCAGAAAATCAGGACTGTCTAACATGTATCAAGTTTGGGGTCATCAAACCCAAGCATCAAAAATTACTTGTTATTTTGAACTGTAAAATATTATATTATTGAATTAGAAAATGTCTGCCCCAATGAAAAATGGTTCTTGGTGAGAAAGCTTTGAAGTAAAAGCCGCCCCCATCTGCGTAAGATTTGAAATAATGTACCCACTTCAGTGAAATCTCTAATTATATAGTATGAATTCCTTCATCAAAAAGCCAAGCAATTAATCAAATCTATTACTAACTCTTCAAGCCACCCCAGCTGTATGTGAAGGAGGTGTGAAAAATTAAAGTTCAGTAATCTAAAAAAATACTCTAGCTTTATTCCTTTCTTTGTTGGCTGTGAGTAGTTGTGGAGGATTCACAGTAGTATTCACTCTGTGGGTGATTTTTGAGAAGGGTTTTCTGTTCTAAACCCAAATTGTATTCTAAAATTAAAACACAGGTTGGATTTCACATTTTCTGTGCCAAGAATTTTCTGAATCAGACATACTAAGTAAGCTCCAGTGATTTTCTGAGTCACTTGTGGTTTTAGTATTTTTTATAATTAAACTTTTTGAGAGACACAGTTCTAAGCAGCTGCACTAGACTAACTAGCAGGTGCTCATGCCTCCACTTGAATTAGTTTCTGTCCTACTGTGATAGCTATCTGGGCTGGAGCAAAAATAGCATCTGTGAGTGAACATGAGACAGATTATGATCTTTTATGATCCCTCTACCGAAGAATGTATAATCTCAATCAAATCAAGGCGTCAGTTTGTATAGTAGAAAAAGAAGAAAGCAGAGATGTCGGAAAATACGCAAAATATGCCTACCTGTGGGAACTAAATATTTTAGTTTAAAGTGTCCTGTTGTTTCTTTTTAAGTATATATAGAACATAAAGTTCTGCGGTCTTAACCTAACAAAACAACTTTGGAAAATACCTCAAATATTTGAGGGTAAGCAGATAAGGTAGCAATAAAAACAAAATCCTGAAATATAAGCAAAAAAAAGTGTCAGTGGATGAGGTAATGATCCGAGGACAAACACTTGAGTAACAAGAATGGTTGAAAGAGAGGGGTGAGTGGAAAACATAAAGGGCAAAGTGTATTATGTAAGAACATAAAAAGCACAGCACCGATCAACTGAGTCTGACAAATAAAGGATGACAAAAAAGGATGAAGGGTAGGTAGAAATAGATTTTAGGAAAGGCTAAGGAAAAAAATATTAACAGCAAAGTAAGAGCTGAAGAGGTAGAGCACCAAAATCATAAGATTGCATATTCTGTTTATGAGAGAAAAAAATAAGTGAAGCAGATGAAATGTAGGAAAAAGTTTAACAGAGAAAACAATCAACATTGAAAAAAAGGGAATAAGAAACATGTATGGGAAAGATTGTGAAAATAATAACACACCATTTCTTTCGATATAAAATTGAAAAAAATGGGATTATAAATGACAAGTGTTGAATATAGCCTCTGTATCACCTATTATTGCATTCAGGACATTCACACTTTCATCCAGAATGAGAGTCTCTGATCATGTCTTTTGCTTGAAGTCTCATATTGCTGAGCTAACAGATGAAATTTGATACTTAGGATCTGGTAAAGATGTTTCTCATCAATATCTCTGATTTCTGTTTTGTCTTTCCCAAAAAATCGGTTGACCTAGATTGTAAGGAATTTGGCACAACTGTCTGAGCTTGTTATTCTCTTTTTATTCAATCAGATTGGTTCTTTCCCTCACCTACTCATGAAACTGATGATCATCCAAGCCTTTCTCTGAGCATGAACACTTCACACTTTTTTCTGGGACCGTTGTTGCAAAGAGAATCCCATTATCATTGCTAGTCTTTTTGCAACTTATTATATAAAATTGTTTTTCTATACACTTAATGTCTCACATATAGACTCTTCTGTTTCACCTTTCCCCCATGTATTAGACAACTTTATAATAAATTGACTAATTAGAACAAACTAAAAAAATGAACCCAGATTTCGAACACTGGACCATTCATCACTGATGGACGTTTCTTCAAACTGTTTTTAAAGACTCTCACTGAGGAAAACTCCACAACTTCCACAGGTACATACAGATTAAGTTTAGCATCTGAACACAAAAATAAGTTGGCTGAAGAATTGTACTTTGGGATTTTTTGTCCTCAGCAGCTTTGGAGAGCTGTGCTACTCGTTGCAATAGTGATTTTGGTATGTAAACATTCAGGCGCCAAATTTGCACGTCTGAATGTTATCAAAGTTTTAGAAATTACATATACATCACAGTGAAAAACTAAGGCTCCCTTAAGTTATCTACATTTTGGCATACAGAACTGAAACATTAAAAATTTCCAACCATTCTGAATTACTATTGACAATATTGAAAATACAACCCCCAATAAGCAAAAAACAAACAAACAAACAAACAAATTAAAATATCTTCCAGAAGAAAATGGTTATTGATGTCAAAGCTTTGGCCATTAGAATAATTTATCTACTCAATGCAAATTCTAGTTATTAATTATACTGCACACATACATCGAAAACCCACACAATTAATCAAACCTGTTTCTATAACCTCAAGGTGTTCCAGCTGCATGTGAAGGAATATCACTACTTTTAACATTAAAATGTTTGTGCCAAACCAAACTCTTTCTTCCAGGAATTTCAGTCTCTATCTTCTTTTCTTGAATCCTACACTTGAGAAACAGATTATTCACTTCGTCTCCATACCAGCTTTCTATGAACATTAATATGGTTTAGCATGTCCTTTCTTGGTTTTTTAGGGAAAATGATGCCAGATCTTTTCAGGTTTTTTTTTATACCTCATATTTATTAGATCATTCCTGTGCTTTTTTGGGGGATTGTATTCTCTTTATATCTCTCATAAAATTAATGCTTAAAATGTTGGAAATTTTATTCCTTATATTTTACATGATAAAACACTGTTCTACTCCCTAATAGATGCCCTAGAATGTTTGCCTCCTTCTGCTAACTACTTAATCAAAAGTCTAGTATTTGGATAGATAATTATTCTAACCTTATGAAAATGTAGATGTCCCTACTTAATTTTATCCCTATTTTCTCCAATTTATGAAAATAATTTGAAATTCTAATCCTGTCTTTCAGCATCCTAGCTGTCTATCCATGTTTCATGTCATATGCAATAAAAATCCTGCTCTCTAGTTTATCCATCAGGTCAGTATTGAAACACTGGACACTAGTTTGTTAGGGTATCATTATTTACAATTATTTTGAAACTAGGGAAGGAATCCTTTATTACTAATGCTCTTTCAGACTTTCATGCCAAACTACTTCAAACAAAGTACACAGACAAAGCATATATTTCATGTAGATTTACAAACTGAAAAGGTTAGATGCATATCTGAAAGATATTAAGGTTCCTACTGCTGGGTGAAACAACTGATGTTCTTCAGAGGCCAAAAAACATGTAGTAACATAATAAGCTTTCATTGTTCTCAGGAAAAAAAAAGAAAAAAGAGCATGTATAATGATGAAAATCTAACACATATTAGTTAGATTAGTTAGATAAAGAAGAGCTTATGTTGCAAGTCTATTATACTGAACAGTCTGAGAACATGCCTGTAAATTTCCTAAAGCATTTTCTACATTTAATGCTTTGTTTTATTACAATCTTTAAAAAAAAAATGATACAGATTAAGAAAGAGGCTTATAATCAGTTTTCCTTATACTCATTAAATCTTTACATGCGGGAACTTTTCTTGCAGTCTTTTTCTTTAATAAAATTTTGTGGGTGCTTCAAGCAAAAAACTCTGCACTATCACCTCTTGGTCTCTGAGAAAATAATTTTGTCACATTAGATTTGATGGTGCAGTTTTTCTTCTATTCTTAGATATCTCTTAGACTGTTAGTCATATTAACTCGTAGTATATACCTATAAAGTCTTGTATATATCTCAAATAGTCACCCTAAGCTCTATATTCAGTCAAGGGCAAGAAACAGGTATTAACAGAGTGAATCATAAAACTATTTTGATGTCTACCTTAGGACATTATGACTAATTTCTTTCCTTTTACTATAAAAGAAGTCTTCATTATTAGTTCTGTACCACAGATGTCTATACTTCTTCTGAAGAAACACTTTATTTATTCATCAAGTTTCCTATTTGCAACCCCTGCACTCCGCCTCCCCACCTTCATACCTATCCTGCCCTCAAGTGCAGAACCACCTCCTGGATGAGTACGTTCAGATGCCAGCAGGAGAAGGAGTATTTCTCCTCTCTTCTGGGATTTCACATGATCCAAAGAAGATTCGGTCAGGCAAAAAACCAGATATGTCTTTTCTTGTCACCTTTTCACTAATGTTTACAGAATCCATGCAGTAAACTTAGAGCAAAAAAATAAAACAGATAGATACTGTGCCACAGTGCTCTTAACTAGAAACATCTACTACTCTCTTTTGCATTTTTTCCCATTTGAAATAAGAGAACTAAATGGGAACAAAACAAAACACATTAATAAATTCATTTATTTTAACTAAAACAATGAAATTGGAGGAGAGTATCTAATAAAAAGTCATGATAGTGACTTTATAGTCATAAGAAGTGACTTTTGTAACAGACTAAGTGATTTTACACCTTTGAGTTTGGATGCTGACAAGAGCATTCAAGAAAATTACACTAGTTTCCATAATGTATCACCTATGGCGGTAATGTTCTTTTGTTGGCAATTACAGAATTTAAACAACTCTCACTAATTTTATGATGATCACTTAAGCATATTGGTTTATGTCAGATATAGCTACTAAGTGTAGTAATAAATCTGCTATTTTTCCCCCTCTCTGGGTATGCTTTTTACAGTGTCTTTTAAAACAATGTGACACCTTACAATATTAAATAAAAAAAAATTCAAAATAACATCCAGATTGTTCTAGCAGTAAGGTGCAGTTCTGGAAATATAAAGTTTCACTTCTCCTTTGTTGCTTTATCATGTGGAAGGATTGACACAGGAAGGACAAGTAGTTTTAAAACATTTTCAGTCTGCAGACCTAGTGTATTTTGCACTGCACTCATACCTCACTCTAACCTAATGAAATTCCATTTAAAATTGGCTTGTTTAACAACAACAAAAAAATCTAGAAGTTATAGTCTTTGGATTTTTAGAATCAGTTCAGGATCCATGTTCTGCAGAAATTACCAAAATAATTGATAATGGCAGTAGTTGGGTGCTTCAGCAATATAAAAAGTACAAAGAAAATGCTATTCACCCAGCCACACAAAATTATAAAACCTGAACTGCTGAGGTAATTGATCACAAGGAAGATAATGTTAAAATGCACAGAGTCCAGAGGAAGAGATGTTCTCAAGAAAATGTAAATTGAAATACTTGAACAGCTTACATTATCAGTAAGAAAATGTTATAAATATATCTTACTCAATGTAATTGATGGTACAAAGTTCAGCATTCAATCAAGTTCTGAGAAGTGTCTCTAAAATTATGGAAAATCTTAACACACTCATAGCTCCAAACACATCTGAAATGCAAGTTCAAGACGTGTTTCAGGTGTACAGCTCCTATTTCAAACATGAGTGGCTGATTACTCAGCTTCATTCATTGCAAGCTAGCTGTCAAAAAGAAGGATTGTTGAAGTTGGTTCAGAAATATCTTCGTTCTCTCAGCCAGATTGAATGTCAGCTGTTTTCCAAAGCAATGAAATTGATAAAAACGATTCTGTGGTAAACGCAAGCAATGCAGTAAGCTAAGGTATCTTCTCTTTCACAAATTATTCAGTGTCAAAGAGAGAAATAAAGGTCTGCTTCATTGAGTGTCTACATTCCAGCTGATCGCCGTGCATAATCTGTACTTACCTAGCTTGGTTGGTTAGTTCCCAAAAGCTCATTAGAAAACTTTGTACAGGACATGATTCCCAACATGTTAGTTCTTGGTAAAGCTAGTCCTAATAAATTAGCAATAAACACTCTTTTGTATTGACCTTAATTGCATTAAATTATTAAATTAAATTAAATTATTAAATGTAATGTCAGTCTACCATCTGAAGTAATTAGCAATGTTCAATTTATTATGGAACTTTCTTATGCTGCTAGACGTGTTTTGGGAAAGATTGTCATTTTCACCCTTTGACAGAAACACCACTAGTTTTGACTTTACTATTTCATTTCTTGGATATATCGATGGGAAAAGCAGTTTTGGAAAAACCTTCATAGAACAGCACTGTCAGAGCCCTTTAAATATACTTTGTTTCCAGATTTCTCATAAAAACTATGATTGTTGCCGATACCTTAGTACTCCTATTTTTTCTTTCTGGAATAATTGTATTGGACATAAATTTGTTTTCCATAATTCAGAACCCAATGCATCCTTACATTTCTTCCCTGTTTTTTGAACCAGGTTTTTTCAGCAGCTGCAGTTTACTGTTTTATATCTGTTTATTCTGATAATTTCTTTTCCTGTTATGTTATTTCAGTTTTCTTTTACATTTTTGTTTCATTTGCTTTGCAGTTCGATTGTTTATTTGCTTCATTCAAATGTTGTCCTGGTAATGCTCTTCCACTGTTTTTTTCCTCAGATCAAAATGTCATCTGTGCAGACATCAGTGACCTATATGACATCAGAAATGTGTTGCATTTTTTGGTAAAACACCTTGTGTACTGAACACAGCCCAAATGGCAGTTTGAGAAACAGTGTTTCCCAAAAGGGCTGTTGAATGTGCACAAATATATCCTCTGTTTTTCTAAGGGCAGCTAGCATAACCCTGGTGATGTATGAAGCATAAAAAATAAACAGACTTGGCATCAGCCATCACCTCCTGAACATCTATCCTTTGAAAGAAAAAGAAAATTAGCAAACAAAATTAATTTGGGGGGGAGTTGTTTACGAGCTGATAAATCTATCAAAAATGTGTCAATTCTGACAATTTTTTCTACAATGGCCAATGACTATCTGCACTCTAATTGTTTGATACACAGTGATTTACAGAACAATATTCTCATTCTAACCTTTCATAGGGGAACTGTGGCAATGAAATGTGAGATATTTAGCCTTCTTCACTAATTTTCTAGATTTCTGTATTTCTCAGTTTTTGGAGGACTTCAGAGAGTTTTTCAGGTGTGAAGTTACCTGATTTTTGTAATGAATTTACTCTTGATTAGGTACAGGAGATAATACATTTTCATTTTTAAAAGAAGTATTTTAATACAAAAATAATCTAATATTGACACATTATGTCATACTCATATATTTGCCCATATGTGTAATACATAGTGAAATGAAGCTTATAATTGTCAGTTCTTTCTCCTCCTCCCCCACCATTCTACATATCACTGGTGCTACACAGACCTCATTTTTCCCTTGGACTTCCACCTTAAAAGTAAGAATGTTTGGTTTACTTTGATCAGTAGCACATTCATCTTTTTCTTGTAGTATTGGTCTTAGTTCAAACGAAAAATTCCTCTAAGCTAATTGAACTGCTATGTTACAAGATTGCTGGTCTTTGCAAATGTGTCATAATAATCTAATAAATTCTCATGCTTACGTTGTGTTTCACAGTGTTTGTATTTTATTTCTAAATAATGAGTATTATCGTGTTAGGGGTGATTGAGTGAGTATCTGTCATTTCTTAGTATTTGTGAGCTCTTTTGTGATCTTTGCTTGCTTGACATCTTTTTTTTCTCACGTTACTTTATGGTTTCACATTAATGCATTTTATCAAAGCTAGAGAGCAATTTTTGGTTTAAAATGGGTGATCTTTTGTGCTTGGGAAATCATCATTGCCACCCACAACACCTTTCTCCCTCTCTTTCTCACTGAATTACCCATGTCAGATAGAGCCACAGTTTGGTATCAAATGTTAATGTTATAATATTAATGTTACCTTTCTAATACTTTCCAGGTGTTGTCACTGCCCACTGCTGACATATATTGTATAAAACAGTCTTCATTTTTCTCTTTATTTCTGGAGTTGCGAAACTGTTGGAGATTGTAGTTGACCTGGATTTTCAATAAAGCTGTTTTCCTAATTTCTCATCTCTGTGTTCCAAACCAAGGTAAGCAGAGCACTGTTGCAGTTAGTGTTTGACTTTTAGCTTATTATTACAGCAACATGTTAGCTTTGCAGTACAGAAAATATTTCTATCTAACTCCATCTATCGTACCAGAGATATCAAAATGATGCGACAAATCTTCTCACTGCTTTTTATTGCTTTCAAATGCAGCTCTGATGCTGATAGGCCAAATAGCTCCTGAATGAGCCATTATTTTACACACGGGCAGCATGCTGCTATTGCATAGGAGGAAATTTTAAGGAATTCATATGAATACTACTCTCAGCTATGTGAATTTTGTTTAGATTTACAAGAAATCTTAGTGTTGTAATTAGAAACAAATGAGGGTTTTTGTTTTTCTTTTTTCTTTGTTTATTTTCTGTGGAAACAAATTGAAAACAGATAATAATGAGTAACATGCTGGCAACACATTGCCTAATTCAGCCCAGGATATCATTTTCATGCTTTGCAGCAACAGCACATTGCTGGATCTTGATCAGCTTGGGGATTACTAGACCCAAGAGGTCTTGAGCAGCTTTCCAGCTAGGCAACACCCATTATATATTGGTGTGTGTGACTGTTCCTTCTCAGGTGCGGGACTTTGCATTTCTTCTTAGTGACCTTCAGCAGAGTCCCATTTCTCCAGCCTTTTGATGCTGCTCTGAGTGGCAGCACAACCCTCCAAAGCATCAGCCACTTCTCTCATTGTTATGTCATCAGCAGACTTGCTGGAAGCGCACTCTGCACCATCATATGGCTCATTACTGAACATGCTGAACAGGACTGGACCAAGTATTGCACCATACAGTGCACTGCTAGTTACAGGCCTCCAAAGAGACTTAGTGCCACTGATCACCACCCTCTGGGCCTGGCCATTCAATCATTTTTCAGTCCAGCTTACTGTCTGCCCATCTAGCCATCAGCTTGTCTATTGAGGACGTTACGAAAGACAAGGTCAAGGCCTTTTTTTCGAGTTGGTCAAGCATGCCTTGCCCTTGATGAATCTGTGCTGGCTACTCTTGATGATTTTCTCATCAGGTTTTCAGGATTAGCCACTCACAGATTTTGCTTTCTCAGTGTTTTCTGAGGACCCTTATAGCTTAAGGATATAAGATGTACCCTACTACATGCCCTATTGATCTTTCCCCTCCAGTATCTTATTTTAAGCACCAGCAAAAGAAGAGGGGATCTAGGGTGACCACAGAAACCTGATAATCTTCACTGTATAGTACCCCAGACTCTGGAATTGCACTGTTAGGGAGAGTAGAGCATTCTTCCTTGCTTAGTCATTTAGTATCCATGTAAAAACTCAATTTAATTTTGTTTATCCATCTTTTTGACAACTTCCCAAATGTTTTCTGGAGTTTAAATAAAAAGGCCATTCAAGCACCAATAATATCTTCATGATGAAACTCTATTGCTACAACTAAATAACCAAAAATATTGCCTGATAGATGTGTGACATGGAGTTTAGATTTTTCTGATGGCTTCCAGCTATACAAAGAGCCAATACAGCATGAAAATTACACACAAATAAAAGTATCTCTAGAACAGTGAAATCAACACCAGTCTACAGTTTAGGATTGGTCCTTCTATATGTGAGAGAGATAGTATCTTACTGAGAGTCTATGTATCAACTTAATACTAATATGACAACAGTTTTGGCTAGCAGGGAAGATTTCCTGGAAATTCAAGTAATTCAAATAGAAGAGAAAATTAAGTTTGTGGATTAAGTGTGAAAGATGAAGATTTCAAAAATCTGGTATGTTGTTATCTCTTTATTTAAAAAAATTCCACCTTTTCTTTCATATTATTCATCTTTTTCCTTGCTTTCTTTCATACTTTTGGGGTATTTTTTCTTTCACTACAAAGTTCAAGGATAGCATGTAATAAGAACATTAATCTCTTATAAGTAGAATCACAGGGCCAAATTGGTTAATTCAATTTCTACTAACATAAGCTCAGCATTTAACTATAAGTTTAAATGTGTGAGATTCTTCCTCTTTACATTCCAGGTCAGAGAAGAATTCAGTCTAAGTGGTTGCTTCTTTTTATTTTACCACAATCCATCTATTCAATCTTTTATCTATAACACCAGATTAAAAAAAAATTGAAAAAATTGTAAAATATTGTGAGAAAGGGTAAACACTGTATTTGAAGTGATAGATCCTTTCTGAAACATTAATTCCAGTTGGGGAATGAGTCAATAAATTAATACACCCATTAAATAATGAATCAATAATGAGGCTAAAAGGAAGAGATCTTTATCATATGAAAATTACAAAATAAAATCATCTACTCAGCAATTTACAATTCATATGATAAACCTGATTGTATCTGGTATAGAGGTTGTAATTAAAAAGCTTTTTCCTGAAGTTATTTATTCAATTAGTAATTAGTTCAAATTATGTTTCAAACTGATTTGTTCTCTTTTAGAAACAAAATGAAAACATTGATTATTTATATGCAGTTTTTCTCCTTACATTACAAAATAATTTCCTTTCCATATTTTATTACATTACTTCTTTGCAAAAGGTGTATTTAAAAAAAAAAAAAGTTGTGGGTATATTTGAAATATTCCTAGTAAAAATGTGCAGTAATCTTTTTGAGATATTGCTGTAAAAAATAATAGATATTCTACTGGTCAACTGCCAAAGGTGTAAGTCATGCTGAGTTGCTTAAGTGATGTGTTTATTCACTTAGAATTGTGTATTGCTCTTGCTGTTGGCTACATAATAGTTGTGGAGAAATGATGAGGACTTTTAGCACTCTGGCTAATGGTAATCAGCCTGTGAAATCTCAAGGTTCCCTGGCAAAACAGCTTATCTTAAACATTAGTTCCTGTGTGTCTTAAAGAAAGAACAGGAACTCTTATTAGCTCATGTAAAGAGGGCATTTTTTTTCAGAACAACAGCTCCTGTCATCCTTTTTCATTCCTTTATCACAGAGTAGGAAGATTTTTTTCAACTTTTACACATTTTTTGAAAGCATTCCTACTTCTTGATGTGACCTGTTGTTTCTAAGTGTCATTATCAACAGGTTAACTGTCTTTTTACATCTCCTCTGAAGGTTTTAAGGCCATAAGACTTCTGAGTACAGGCATTATTAGATCATGAAAAAGACTACAGTGCTTGGTATATTAGACATGGACACCTCAGAAGATTTAGACTGGACAGCAAGAGCTCACTGAGCTCGATTTTGAAACACCAAAAGTCAACCATTTCAAGATAGAGATGTGAAAAATCACTCCATATCCAGAATCCCATAAACAAAGGTAATACCCACATCCTACAGAGCCTCATGTCATTGCATGCTAGCATGCCCTAGGGGAGACAGGGACATTTTATCTCTGTGAGATAGGGACATCTTATTCCTGTGAGATAGGGACACCCTATCCCTGTGTGACAGGGATAGGGTGGAGAAGGGTTATCTGTGAGCAGCATAAGCATTTCAGACAGGAATTGAGATGGGTAACTTAAAAAAAAAATGAAGTTAGGATCATCAAAAATTTCACAAAAACTATTGCTTGGGTACCAAAGAACTTAGTGGGACTGGGATAAATAAATGGGAATGTTAAAACTCATATTTTTTTTACCAAATTTAATCAAAAATTATATTAACTATTTTTGTATTTCTGAAAAGATAATGTTAACTATATTTTCAGAATAGATTCAGAAATTGTCACTGACGGTGTATATATCTGCATAAACAGACACACAGACTCATGGAACCATAGAATCATATAGGTTGGAAAAGATCTTTAAGATTATTGAATCTAACCACACTACCAAGTCCACCACTAAACTATGTCCCTAAGTGTCACATCTTTTAAATACCTCCAGAGATAGGACTCCACCACTTGATAGCCTTTTCAACAAAAAACCTTTTTCAAATATTGAATTTAAACTTCCCCTTGCACAAAACCCACGATCAAAACCTCCAAAGTCCTACCAGTGACACCAAGCATGGAGCCTGTTTGTTCCCTCATAATTCCCAGCAACTGAAAGGTTTGAAGAGAACAATGCTTGTGCTCCTGAACCCTTAATCAAGGCCCTGAAGTCTATCTTGATTGCTCTCAGACTTCTTTTTGCAACTTCATTGCTGCCTACAGGAAAAAATCAATAACAGGTAACTGAGGGGCGTACCAGGCGGAAAGTTTCCTTGTCATACCTTTAACCTGGACAGAGACAGCAGAATTCCCTAAGTAGATTTGGTTGGTAAATTGGATCTCCTTTTTCCCTCAGAAGAATGTGTCCTATGACAATAACTCATCTCTTTTTTTTTTTTCTTTATGGAAGAAGTTTTGGTGCAGGGCATAGGCAAACTTAACCCAGCAAGACTTCCAACCTAGATGAACCATCATCCTTGTCACTGTTCAGTTCCACTTGCAGAGCCTCATGCCTACTATGCCAGTGCACCTGGGAAGGTGGGGTAGTTACAGAGATGTGCCTGCTGTGCCTGGCAGGAACTGATCACCACTGCCCCTATCCCTTAGGTCAGCACATTCTGCCAGGTGGAGACAGGATAGGGAATCCTTCATATAACATGCCCTGTCTGCCTCTGTCTCTGAGAAGGCAGGGTGCAAATCCCATACTCTCTCTCTCTCTCCCCCTAATACTTCTCAGCCTACTCACCTTCTCTCTGTCACTAAGTGGAGGAGTTTTTCTACCTGGGCGCAGCTCCCACGGAGTGCTCATTGTTACCATCCACTACTGGCACATGAGCAGGGCACACCCTGCAGCCCAGCACCTGGGTGGCAGCGTGTTCCCATCACAGCTCTGTCTGGGAAGCTGCACCAGCCATGGCACGTGCAGAGCTTACACAGGATAAGGTCTTCTGCCAGGTTGATACCATCGCTCCCTGATCAAGCAGGCTGAGTTTCAGCACCTTTCCTGCACACCCTTCCACACAAACTGCTTCACAAACTGCCATGCCATGTCCTTGCTGATGTGTCATTAAAAAAACCAGACATTTTCTCAGATTTCCCAGGCTCTGTTTCTGAGGCTGCTATTGAAGGCGTTTTTAATCTTTGCTCTGTGTGATGATAGCTATTTCCCCTTACTCCCTCTTCCCAACTAGATCATACACTAGGGCCTCTTCAAGAATTACAGAGGAAGAGGAGGGTATTGTAAGAAATAAGTGATACAGACAAGCTACTCTTCAATATTGTTCAGAGGTTCTGCTGTTTAAGGCTGTACAATTTTAAGGAACTGACACAACATCCATTTTCTTCCATTTTTCCTTACAGAAAAATATTTTGGAGCAAAAAATTTTCATCCCCACATTTGGAATAGAGAGGAAGGCTTATTCTCCTAGTCATCTTTGAACTCTTAGTGCAGAATATGTAACACTTGCCTCCTGTGTACAAATGAATACTGATAATCAGAACTACCCTCTTAATACCACAGATAACTTCAGTTAGATTACTGGAGTGTTTCTTCTTGAGAAGAAAAAATAGTTCAGGATTTTTTCACATATATCAGAAGGTGGTGTTTGACTTTGTTTCAGAATATACAAAGTAAAGATTTATGTTTAAGATTAGCTGAAGAGAGCTGAAAACACCCTAACACTCCTCTCTTTTTTTTTTTTTTTTTTAATTATCCACAAGTCTCATATGAACAGTGAACTATTAACTCTCACAATCTTTAAATGTACCTTGTACATATATGTGAGGGCAGAACTCAGACTCAAGCCAGTGAATCAAATGAAATTAAATGGCTATAATGTTAAATTTATTACACAAAGTTTATAATAGACATTTAAATTCAAACCAAGGTTGAGCATTTCACCAGACCTGTTGGCTAGCAATACCATTGTACCCATAAAATACCACCACATTTGAATGGGTAAGATACCTTTAAATTAAAACAGTGATTTCTACACAAAATATAGTAGAATATTAGGGATCTTGGGTTTTCCTTGGGTTTTTCGCTTTTTAAGTTGTTTTTAATTTTATAATTATAACCTTTGGAGATAACTTGCAGGCTGTTAAGACATATAGTCTTTTTTCTTTTCTTTTTTTTTTTTTTCATGTAACTACATTAGATAGCAAGCTTTCAAAGAGAACAACCCTATGCAATTAAGTTGCAGCATAAGATAGAAATCTCATTAGCTATATCCATAGTGAGATGCTAACGGAAGTTTATTCTACATTAGTTAAGCTAAACAGTAAGCTAACATTTATCATCATTTCCCTGTGGTTCACACTATTTATAACACTCAGGATGAATTAATATTTTGATGTAAGTGGTGCCAGAAAATGAAGAAACTTATACTGAAAATGAGAAGCACAGAAGAAAAAAAGTTTTTAAACTGAGGGGGATTTGTTTTTAAAATAATTATACATGAATGGAACTTTCTTGGAATACCTTCCTATCAAAACAGAGAATTTTATCAACGAAGATAATAGGCAAATTTACATAACCCTGAAATATTCTATTCTATACTCAATAATCCATGTTTTCAAAAGACAGCCTTCTTGGTACAACTTTTCTAATTAGCACTCATACAAGAGCCTAATTTGTCACAAAACTTCACTGATGTGACTGTAAAATAATCACATAATATACTGAGTTGGAAGGGACCCACAAAGATCATCCAGTCCAACTGCTGGCCCTGCACAGGACCACCCTAGTAATCACACTACATGCTTGAGAGCATTGCCCAAATGCTTGAACTGTTGTGTTGTGTATTTGCCTCATCCAAACTACTAGGAAACTACTTTTTCCCTTGTTGGTACAAGAAAGGTGAATCCCAGAAAAAAAAAGGGCATGATTCAGTTACTTAGGCATAAGCATATTTATAGGCATAAAGTACCCTTTCAAACAACCTTGATGCCTCAGACATTTATTCATACAGGTCTGTCAAGCCTTGGAGGAACCCCACATCTGAAGCAGTTTTTGGAAGACAGACCTCAAGGCAAATAAAATGACATCAGTCTGTGTGCGGGCTCCAGACTCAAGACATGTTAAGAAGGAATATCAGAATTAGTGCATGTCCTTCTTACAGGGTAGCTTTCAGCACCACTGCAATGAGTATTATCAACATGCAGCAGCAGATGTCTTCAAAGAAGAAATGGAGTGACTATTTTTTTCTGCAGTGTGGAACACAGACTACCAATTTAAACAACAACCTGCAATTTTTTTCCTGTTTTTTTCTCCCTGTCAGATACCATTTGCTCTTTCAATTCTCAGCATGCATGCCCTTTACTTTTTCTAGCTGTGTGTGAGGACAAAACTTTAAGTTTTCCAGAAAGCAGGCATGATTTTGGTCCCTGTAGGATTTTTCTCCATTCTGCATCTTCCTTCCTGTACTTACTGGAAAGTGTGTAGGTTTTTTACCCTTTCTACTATACAACAAAGTGCAAGGCCAGAACCCCAGTGAATAAAATTTTACAATACCTTAAATGTCAGTGCGTGTAATCTACAAGAACTTCATTGTTCCTTTCATCTGCTTTTGCAGGCATGTTGCTTTATGCAGGAGAGAAAGCTTATTAATAATGATATACAAGAAAGTAAATGAGACAAGAAAATAAATGAGTATTTACCAATGAGGGAGGGGAACAGTACAATCCTTACTAATTGGTTATGATTTAAGTTTAATAAGCCATTCAAACGATGGCATGCCTTGGATTTGCCTTGTCAGCTGAGCTCTAGAAGTTCAGTGGCTCTTAAATTCCCAGGATGGACTAATGCTTAAAATGCAGTAGAATTGCTTGAAAATTTATAAATTTCTTTACTGGAATATAAATGCAACATGGCAAATGAGCTATTACAGAGTACACTGAATGCATGGATTGATTATAGTTATTTTAGCTTTTAAAGAAGATCATGCAAATGCTCAGCCAGTCCTTTAAACAGCTGGAGTGAAATAAATACATCTGTGCACTATGGCTTCTTAATACTCTACAATAATGCTCTCACTCCCCTATTTAGTCTGCAGCTTAGTAAGTGAGAATATGAACGATACCACCAAGAAATGGGACAAGTTATATTTCATTTTCTCTGGCTTCATAAGCTGGAAGGTCTTTCTGAATCAGTATGTGTCCTGTATGAGGCTTTACTTTTCAATATGCACAAAACACATTGTCTCACTGCCTACCGTGAGTTTGTGGAATCTCAAATTAGTCACCCTTACTGGGAAAAAGGGTTTCTAGCTTACAGAAATGTACTGATATTATTCATAAGTACTTCACTTGTCTAGACAAAATTTTTACAAATATCATACTAGAACTGACATTCTTAAATCTATCAAGTCATGATACATATTGTAAAGGTGGTAGCATACACTACTGCTGTGAAAAAAAACAAGACAACCAATTATCAGGAGATCAAAGGTCTCCTCTCTGAATGCTGTTTTGTGGATTATTGTCTGTGGGTGTTAAGGAGAGGAAGGATTCCAGCCAGTGCTTCCTCTCTGCTGCAAAGAGCAGAATTGTTACCACCATAATGACTTACACATGAAATACTGTCTTAATATATTCCAGAATCAGGGTTCTTCTTTTTGTTTCACATAACTGACTCATAATTGGTTTCAAAACTATTTAAAGGCCAAGATCCACATTTGCCTTTAAAAAGACTGCCACCTCTTCTACTATGATGTAATCAATTCAGGAAGGACATTGAGGTGCTGGAGTATGTCCAGAGAAGGACAATTTATCTGGGGAAGGTTTTGGAGCACAAGCCCTGTTAGGACCAGCTGAGGGAGCTGGGATTGTTTAGCCTGGAGAAAAGGAAGCGAGGGGTGACCATGTCACTCTTTACAACCAGCTGAAAGGAGGTTGTAGGCAGATGGGGGTCAGTATCTTCTCCCAGACAGCAAGTGACAGGACAAAAGGACATAGTTTTAAGCTGCACCAAGGGAGGTTTAGGTTGGATATTGGGAAGAATTTCTTGACAGAAGGCATGATTGGGTATTGGAATGGGCTGCTCAGGGAGGTGATGGAGGTGTTTAATGAAAGACTTGACACTCAGTGCCATGGTCTGGTTGATGCGGTGGTGTTGGGTCATAGGTTGGACTCAAAGATCTCAGAAGTCTTTTCCAACTCAATTGATTCTGCGATTCTGTGAATCTCTTTACATATTTCATGCATTCCAACTATTAATGAAACTAAGACAGGTCTAGGGTAGGTAGATCCACGAGGAATGACACTTGAAACACCCTCCTAGGATAGGTAAGCCTTAAGCTTCTTCAGAGTAAGTTTTAAGTGGGTGATTATACCTTAACTGCATTTGCTTAGCTTGCTTATAAGAATGTCATGCATGACAGTGTCAAAAAACCACAATAAAGTCAAGCTGTACCTAACCTACTGCTTCTTCTTTATTCACTTGGCCTGTTAGCCTGTCAGAGAAAGAAATTAGATTAGTTTGACATGATCAGTTCTTGACAAACTCATGCTGTCCTTTTTTATCACCTTATTATCTTTGAGGTACTTATAAATTGATTTCTTAATAATTTTTTTTTTACAGAATCTTGCCAGAAATTTGAGTTAGACTAACATAACTGTAATGCTCTGGGTTCTTTTTTTTTTTTTCTTATTTTTATTCAACTCATTTTTTGAGCTTAAATGCTAAGCTTATTCCTATTAGAACTCTGGATATGATAACTTTGAAAAATTATTTTCCAGGTGTTTAGACATTTTGCAAAATTAATTCCTTATGTAAAAAGATTCATTCAGTCAAGGTGCAAAAATTGAATTTGCCCACCCTACCTTATAAAAGATACATTATAATGTGTTCTTGCTGTATTTTGCTCGGTATAACAATTCATAAAGTTTATTTCTTTATATGTATCGTTAAAACAAGGACAGAGTGATTTTTTTTGTTGTTTGAGTTTTTTAAAGCAAAGAAGATAGCATTAGTCTTGATGTTTACCTAATCCAATGTTTGCTATGTATCCTTGCTTCTTTTCTTCTTATTTTTAATTTCCTTCTCCTAGGGCTTTTCTGTGCTTTGCTAATGGAAACTCATTTTGCACCTTACTTTCCCTGATTTTATCCCAATGGGTTTTTTTTCACCTTTAGGCTTATTCTTAGAAATCTACCCTTGTTTCCATTTTTGATTTATTTATCCAATATTTATTTTTATGTCCTTGAAGAATTTCTAGTCCTGTATTGCTTTCTTAATATGCTTCCTATCTTAGCTGCTGAATGTTATATTCTGCCATTATGAATATAATCTCAGCTTTTCCGTTACTGCCAGTTCTCTCACATTTCTTCAGACATTACACTCTCTCTCTCTCTCTCTGAAGCACCTTGTCTCTTAGTTCCCTGAGTTGCCCATGTTGGATTTTCTGAATTGTATTATCTTTACTCTTCTTTTCTTCTACCATCAATTCCTTAGAGAATTAATCATTATTCACTTTTAAGTAATTTTTATTCAACTCACGTTATACCTGTAGTTTCTCAGTCAGTATTTCTGTATGGGTTAGAAATAGCATTTTCCCTACCAGCTTTAGAAAGCAAAAAGAAGTTTTAATAGAATATGGCTGTGACCAAGAAATCTGAAATTGTTAGTGCTGTCTTTCACCTCAGTACATTTGTTCCCTGTTCATTAGTATCTGGCTGAGCCTAAACTTTCAGCTGAGAGATGTGAGAGCAGCCAAGAACTGATGCTCCTTCCCTTATTACCCTGGGTGTTACGATGTCTTCTGATCAGACCGTGGCAGTACATGGTGAGTTGTCAATATCCACCTGGGAAAACAGCAGGAAAATTGTCAGGCATTTGGGTAAGACTCTCACACCTATACGTAAGCCCAGATTTTGTCCCTGGAAAGGAATCAGTGCAGATTAGTACTTTTTCCTCATAAGAAATCTTCCGACAGCCAAGACACTTTGTGTTCTATTCTGGGAAAGACGAGCTGTTAGATTTCCTAGACTGGAATTCAAGTAAACTTTTCTCCATCAAATTTGCTGTAACAATTGCCATGCAGTACATATTAGCAAAAAGGTAAAATTTCAGCATTAGTCTGACTCTGTTGTATTTTGGATCCAAAACCAGATGACACTTGTTCAATTTCTATTTATATTCACCAGAGATTTGGTGAAAGAAGGTCAGATTGCCATAGGATAAAACTGATACTTTCCATATGGTGGCAAAACCTGATTAGAGAAGCTCGAAAGATTTGCCATCAATGAACCCCAAATGGTAATATAAAATCCATTTGGATCTAAGCACTACCTCCTCGCCCATCTCTAAAGTGTAAGCATAGTCAAGATGTGAGCAGGCTAGTTTGCTGTGACATTTCCTAATGTTATGTTCCAAGAGAATAATTTCGTAAATTCATATGGTGATTGCAATGAGTCAGCTCAGATTTGTACTTTGAGACAGACTGCCTTAGAATGAACACACAGCTATTATCTCGCAGATGTCTGTGGTAAAGTTTAAAAAAATTACAGATGTAAGTGGAATGAACAGGGAATCAATTACAAGCCACAGAACTTATTTCAGTGTCTGAGTCTAATGATATTAATTTTGAACAAATGTAAAATTCAAAACGTGCTATTTCCAATAACCAAATAAAGTTTGGGGTTTTTTAAAAAAAGATAGTTAGACAGTTAAGCGTGTAAACTTTTTAAGAAGGTAATTATAAAGTCAGAACCCAAACACAAAATTCTCTTGGTGATTACTGCAAATTTTTAGTTGTTTCTTTATTATTTATAGACACATGAATTTATTTAGTGGAACCAAATTTATTAAAAGGAGCTATTTTCAACTTCTTATAAACACAACCAGGCTTGTACCCCTAGCCTGGAGAGGGTTTCCTTTTAGGTCTCTCAGCTTGTAGATTTTTGTGAACTTAATAGCATGGGCCTCACCTTAAAACTATAAATAAGAGACTAAAGGCTCCAAAGCATTACCTCCTATAAGACATGTCCAGACAAAGACAAGATTTTGAGAAAGACAGCCCTTATACGAGAACATAGAAAGAATAAACTCATGCCCCTATTCTCACAAATTTGTTCTTGTACTTTTATGTTAATTTCAACTAATGTGACAGAAACCTTGTGCACTTTTCTTGTAAAGAGATGATACTCAGAATGCTCCTAATCTACACAGTAATATCTATATAAGTGTATGTATGTGGATATAAGATTAATGTAAAATGTTTTGTGAATCTTGCTTATTTATTTATCTTAAATATCAGACTAGACAAATTTGTTTGTAACATGCAAATAGTCTGTGATTTTAGATTGTCCAAACTCTGAAAAATAGGAAGGATTTCCTTCATTAATAAACAACTTATTAAAAAAAATGACAAGGAAAAATATAAAAACAACACAGAAAGCAAAGGAAAAAATTTAGAAAGCAATAAGAAATGTCTGAGAATTGTGAGCATCAAGGACAGCTAGTTTCCAGAGAGATCATGTCTGCCTTTTATGGTTGAAACAGGCCTAAAAATTCAATCTCTCTTTTGCTTTCAATGGAGTTGAATCAAACACGGAGAGAGCCCTATTGGTTAATGTAAGACGTCATATATTCTGTATCAAAACCAGAACCTTTACAGCTTGCAAATTTGACAGTAATCAGCATGTCTGTTTTCTTGTGACTAACAGTGTAAAGACTCAGGTGTAAATGTGGATCCGCTGTATCTTCCATCAGTAAAGATCACTTTGTGCAAATCTCCTGCCCGTGTGTAGCCTGTGTACATACATTCTGCATCACATCTGCTTTACAGCCCCTCCGCTGAGAAACAAAAAGCCAATTGCACAACCAAAACCTGCAACATTTTTAAGCAGATTATACAGTAGTTTTAAATTGTTGCAGTTTATCACTGAAACCTATGTGAAGAATATACATTTCTATTATATTAATCAGAGTTTCCTTGAATGAAGAACTGTGTCTCTAAACTTACAATATTAATGTATATTACGTCATATTCTGCATAGTTTACCAGACAAATTCAGTGCATCTCCTTGCAAAATAATGTGTGGATTACAAATTCTAACCCAAGTAGAAATATTACACACTATTCCAAGAGGCAGCAAAATCAATTAGCAATTATGCCACGGATAATTTAAGTCAGGTGATTTTGCAAAGCTTAGTTATATCACCTAATAAAATTAAAAAGTTTGCTTCATCCACAGTGCAATTAACTTTAAAAAACAGGGGGAAAAAAAACTTTATATTGAGAAGCAATTAAGCTGGGATAGTCTGTGGGCTTCAAAATGGTTCAATTCTTATAAATTCTTACCTCTACAAAGTACAAAATATCGAAAATAATGAAAAATTTTGTGTGCCATTTTGGTACCTAGTTGCTTTCTGTTCTCCTTCTGGTATAATTTAGCTGATGGAAAAAAAATCCCCCAAAACCCCAACTAAAAGCAAACAACATTTGTTATATAAAAATATACAAATACTGAGTATATAAAAATATACATTTATTCATATTTATGTGTATATGTGTGTGCATGAATACATACATTTACAAGTAACCTGTTAGGGAATCTTTCTAAGGAAACAGAGTTTCGTATTAAGACAGGCACAGGTGTGCTGACCCAGATTTTCTTTCTGTGCAAATACCTTCATGACAGATAAAATGCATAAAAGAAAATAAACAAAAAGTTTAAAATATTTACATTTGTTTTGGTTATACCTTTTTTTTTAAGTAGGATTTTCCCAGGCAGGAATCTAGGTCAGCAGTCTAATGGGACTCCAAGAAGAGTGAGTCATTAACATGGTTAGGTTGCTCTGTCTGAGGCATTTTATGGTGCTATGTTTTAAATTTCAGTCAAGGTTTTATGTTTTTGTCACTCTGATCCCACCACCAAGGCAGCAGGCTGGGAGTGCATGAGAAATTGTGAGGGAACGTAGCCAGGGCAGCAGCCCCAAGATGGCCAAAGGGATAACCCCAATCATATGATGGTGTGCTGAGAAATAAAAGCTCAGGTAAAGGAGGACGGAGAGGGATGTTTGTGGCTATGGTGTTTGTCTTCCCCAGACCCACTATGCCTACTGAGGCCATGCTTTGCAGCAAGTGGCTAAACGTCTGCCTGCTGGTGCGAAGTAGCAAATTAATTCCTTATTTTGCTTTGCTTGCCTGAGCAACTTTTCTTCACCTATTAAACCGCCTTAATCTCGACCCACGAGTTTTCAGCTTTTGCTCTTCCATTCCTCTCCTCCATCCCTCTGGGGGCATGGGTCTGAGCAAGTCACCAAGTGGGTGCTTAGCTGCTGGTTGGGCTCAACCGCCCGCACACAGATAGTGTGGATACCTAGGGAGAGAGAATAAAAACATTTTTGAAATTATTTGCTCTAGGAATTACATGCTTCAGGACACAATCCATCAACAAATTGAAAATCATTAAGAAGATGTTTAAGCAATTCATTTGTAATAGTATTTCATAAAACTCATAATGCATGGTTCTAAAGAATTTGTAAGAAGTTACTCTTGGAGAAGAAACCGCTGAGGTACCTGCAAGGAGAGGGTTCATTTTACTTTCAGTTTTAACACTCTTAACATACATGCTACATTGAGCAATAGTTGTGGAAATACAGACAATAGGACAGTAAATGATTTTTGATTAAGGAGAAGGTGCATATCCCCAGAGAACAAATTCTGCCACATGTTTCATGATACAGATCACAGCATCCATATTTTTCTGTGCATTGCTGTTTTCTCTCCAACAGCTCTCCAGACTAATATTACAGACTCTTACACAAGAAGAAAATGGGGAAGTCAAATTCTACCATGGTTAGTCATTGTAAATCTGTTTTGATTTTTTTCTTACTAGAGTGAAAATGGAGAAGAGCATAAACAACATTCAGTTACATACAAAATACATTAACACATGGTAATTCTTAAAAGAATAAAAGGAATTGAAAACATCTTTATGTAGCAACATTTTGCAACACAGCCATATGGCAGATTGATAGTGTTCTCATTCCTTGTACTTAGGCAGTTCACAGTCATAAACCCATCATTTCTGGAACAGTATTTGGACAGGTCTCTGTTGTACAGATTTTGGATATCTCCTATGAGCTGTCTCAAACTGACAGCATTCTGAGGGACAATATTTAATTTATTATACTGTTGTGCTTCGCTCTTCCAATCTCAGGAAAAATCAGAAAGTTACATGGGGTTGTGAAGTGATATATTTTGAATATCTTAATTTCTCAAGATCAAATCTCTTAATTTTGAAAGTCAACATTTTGCATTCACATGTAAAAGCATACATTAGGAAAATATCATTATTTTTTTATTTAAAAAAAAACACCCAAGATTAAAAATTGGGAGTTAGAATTTTAAAGTTGTGTAAGAAATGCATGAGTTAAAATGATTTGTTTTTCAAATTAAATTTGACAGGTAATTATTTTTTAAGAATTATAATCACTATAATTGCTTCTATTATTTTGGAAAAAGAAAAAATACAAACCTGGAAAATAATTTTCATTTCACTTTAAAGAAGAGTTATTTCATTTTAAAGATGATACTGGGCGTAGATTGAGTACTATAATCACCAAAACAACTACAGGGAAGTTAAAATTTGGATTTGTTTCAGGAAAGTACCTGGCTTTGTAGCAATTGTGACTATGGAGCAATGTGTCAACATTACTGTGGAGATACATTAATAATCAGCATTTCACATCAATGTATTGTCTCAATGGTTAATAGTTTAATAGGTAATTTGTTCTCAAGAGCAAGAAACCATGACTCCATAGATTACACATATTTCTGTTATCATCATTGACACAAATTAATTTAATTGCACAGCTCAAATATACTAATGCAGAACATCTTTTTACAGCTGACTGTGTCAAACAAACCCATGGCAGGAGTTAAATATATACATTAAATATATATTTTCTTATCATACTTAAGAAGGAACTGAAACATTTCAAGGACATGTAAAATGATAGGTGCAATAAACTCCACCACTGAGTCTGCAATACACAGAATAAACCCTATGCATCAAGAAATTGATGTAAAAAGACCATAAATGCCACATAGGGCTATTAAATCCTCAGGGTGAAAATCATTGGCACTATATACTACAAAAGTCCAAGAGCTTTTTACAGTACACTCAGTAAAACCAAAATCCTGCAGCTCATCCTGTGACAGAACTAATATTGCCCTCTAAATGTGCCTTTTAAAACACATTTTGGCCGAGAATTTAGAATTTTTTTAACATACGTTCAGATTAATAAACAGGACCATGTACTAGAAAAGAACACTATTTAACTGCTGATGAATTTGTGGATATTTTTACTCTTTGTACAAAAATGCAATATTACACTATAAATTCAGTTCACAATAATAAGTATATAACATAAACCTTTATAATACATTCAATATAACTATAAAATATATGTTACTCTGACTTTTGCAGTTTTCTATGTTTTTCATTTCTGTAACAGGGTTCTCACACACTTGCTGTAAACATAGCTTTGTTTTGCTAACTGTTTCCTTATTGTTTGCATTCCATTCTCCTAGGAGGAGACATTTGACGGATTTTTCCTTTGACCAGTGTGATTGAGGGGTGGTAATATCACCCTCCAATCCACGGTGGTTTCTAAGAACATATAAATAAACCAGCTCAGGGTCGTCCAGCCCCCTTCTTGCTTCTTACCTGACAAGAGCTGAATCCACGTGGTTTTTTCGTGTCCAAGTGCAACATATATACTTATTAATGTTTTCTATAATTATATACAATTATGTATGTGTATAAGTAGAAAAATATTTTACATAAACCAATGTTTAATGACTTGCACCACGGTATTCCATAGCAACTTTTCTCTGTATGGAAATCTACTCCTTTAGTTTACTTTCTTTCATGTTTTACAATACTCTGTTCTTATTTAAGTAATTTTTTAGGCCTCTAGAATCACTTTTCTCCAATCAAAATATAAAACCAAAAATAAAAGCAGTACCAAATCTCTCCTTTTGCAGCTACTTTGTCACATTGCAAAAAAACTGCAGGAAGCTTAGGCAAGCCTGATGTTTCCCAAATATGCCCTGAACATCAGTGAAATATGCTTTTATGGCATTTGTAGGGCCAGCTGCCAACAAAGGAGACATCACTGCTCTGATGAAACTTCTTATTTGACAAGATAATACAAAACAAATAAATAGGCAAAACTCAAACAAATTAAACCCCCTTCATTGCAAGTATATTTTTTAAATTCAGTCAATCGGCTTTTGCTAACTTTAGAAATGTTTTTCTTTCTTCCTTCTTGGTGATGCTTTTTCTCTGTCTTGTTAACAAGTGGGTGCTCCATTTCCCCCCGTAGCTTCATATATTTTAGAAACACATTGTGTTGGTTTTGCAGGGCCTGATTTTTGGTAGCGGGCGGAGACACAGAGGTGGCTTGTGTGAGAAGGTGCTGGAAGCTTCTACCACGTCCAGCAGAGCCAATCCCTGATGGCTCTGATGATGGATGTGCCGCTGGCCAAGGCTGGCCCAATTAGAGATGATGGTAACGCCTCTGTGATAACAGATTTAAGAAGAAATCACAATAAAGCTTGGGTGTGTAGTTGTACTATTTCAGCTAGAGAAGAGTAGG